>SJYV01050115.1:625750-663977 GCA_006410875.1 Neotragus pygmaeus
GATGAATCTGGAGTCTTGGCCACAGTTCAGGTGGGGAGCGAGGCATCAGAGACCGTGAGAGCCAGGCGCGGGACCAAGTCTTCTCTGCAGTCCCTCCCATAAAACCACTGAGGCTCATTCTGAACTTGGTGTCCCAAATGAAATGATGTCCCAGCGCAAACTTTGCAGAACAAGCAAAATCCAGAGAGGAGAAAATGCTGAAGCCAAGGGATTTGGCTCAGCTTAGAGCAGAGACCGGCTCTTCTCCACGTGCCATTAAAAGTGTTCTTACTTTTGGCAGCGCAGACAGTTGAAACTTGATGTCAGAATCTGTTTATATTACCCAGAGATCACTTTATGTGTCTATGCTCAAGTTAAGTATATAAGAAATTGCCTTATGTCTCATTCTAGAGCAAGAACCCGCTCTTCCTTTGTCTTTATGCAATCCTGTGTTCATGGAAGCTCTTCTGGGGCTTGTCACAAATACGTTTCTGGTTTTGGTGCCCAGAACGATGAAACGAGCCATAATCACACTTAAGGGACGTCTTAGGTGGCTCAGTGGTAAAGAATCCACCTTCCCATGCAGGAGACACGGGCTCAGTCCCTGGGTCGGGAAGATCCCCTGGAGAAGGAAATGGTGACCCACTCCAATATTCTTGCCTGGGAAATTCCACAGACAGAGAACTCTGGCGGACTGTCTTCCAGGGGTCGAAAAAGAGTGGGACACGACTGAGAGACTGAGCGTGCATGCTTACAGATGTGCTGAGAAGCTGCCTTCCTGCCTGGTTCCCCAGCTAGCCCATGTGTGCAGCTGGGGGCATGGAGAAGAATTCTCTTCCTGGTTTCCCAGCAGAATACATCCTGAGACAAGGTCTGATATGACTGGTTTATTTGGGGCTAAATAAATAAACTGGGTGGTCCTAGGAAGCAGGAGTGAGGGAGCAGGCAGGGGAGAGATGTGGGATCCAGCTGGGTGCTGCAAAGAGTCACTGGATGTTGCTCCCTGGGGCTCTGAAGAACCTTCTGGAATAAGATTCAGAACCCTCTCCCTGAGAATTTCAGGGGGAAGCATGGCCTCCCCTCCTACCCTCACAGGCATTAACTTTGCACTTTCAGGTGATGTGTGGGTGAGACATTTTCCATGGGCATCCTCAGCATCAGAGAGAAGACCCAAAGTGGGTGTGGCCAGGCAAGAAGCTGGCTGTTCACACCTGTGTGAAGCTGGTTCCCAGGATACAGGCTGGAACAAGAGGTGAGGCAGATGGGAGCTGAGGTGATTCACCAAAGGCGACCCCCTCCTGGGTGCAGGGTGGGTGGTTGGCACTCAAATCACACTTCTCCATCAAGAGCATGCTGCACGAAAAGGAACTCCGATTACCCTTCAGACCAGTCCAGGAGCAACTCGAGCTGCATCCGGACGCACTGCTCGGGGAAATATAGCCATACCATCAAGGCTGTCTCTGCGGAAGATGACAGAAAAACAAATCACCTTGCAGGAAATCATGTTTGTGAAGTTCATCTTGAATGCTAGTGCTTGAGGAAAGCAGGTTTCCTTGGAGAAACAGAATGAGCAGTTAGGGGCTCCTGGAGCGCCAGCGCTTCTGGGCGTGTCACTGCACCTGCCTCCATGGCAAAGGCGGGCACGTCTCTTCTGGGCGGACCCAGATCCCCAGCACCATTTGTGTACCATCCACCCCTGATTCTAGTTCTTGTTTGGCTCCCAAATGGAAAGAGGGTTAGGAGGTGGGTAGGGTGTTTCCTGAAGAAACTTCGATGAATTTCAAGAGAATAAGGAAGAGGAAGAGGTTAGAGAGAACATGGGTTTGGGAGAGGGATCTCTAGTGGGATTGACTCATGCTCTGTATGTAAATGTTTACTGCAGTGCTTCCCAACCTTTTTGGCACCAGGGACCAGTTTCGTGGAAGACAGTTTTTCCTTAAACTAGAAAGTGATGGTTTTGGCATGAGTCAAGAGCATTTCATTTCTGTTATTATTACATCAGTTCCACCTCAGATCATCAGGCATCAGACCCTGGAGGTTGGGGACCCCTGATTTACTGGATGCTGGAAGACAGAAGAACCATGGTGGGAGCCTGGGGTAGAGGAAGGCACATGCCTTATACTGATCATCTTCTCAGAAGGACACATGAGGAAGCCAGCTGCAGGCGCTGACCCGAGGGCTCGCAGAGACCCCAGGGTCTGGGTGGCTGCCTGGCAGGGGGGACCAACACGGAGGGGTTTGGGAGATGTGCGCAGTGGTGTTGCACGCAGATAGAAACACGTGTTTCCTAGGGTGAAAGTTCAGGACATGGGGACCCCAGAGATAAGCTTCCATTAAAAAAAACTGTTTTGCTAACATCTCACTGCAATGGAGAAGAAGCTTTGAGAGTCACCTGGTCCTACAAGTCTAGCCCCACAATATTCTCACAGGTCAAGATTTACCTGAAATGCTCAGAGGAGGCTGTCATAGATGCTGATGCACGTTTCATCATCTCTGGCACATTGCTAATTTCACAAACAGATTTCTGAAAACATAGTATCTGTCGTATTATATCCATGCGTGCATGCTATCACTTCAGTCACGTCCAGCTCTTTGTGACGTCATGGACTGTAGCCTGCCAGGCTCCTCTGTCCATGGGGATTCTCTAGGCAAGAATACTGGAGTGGGTAGCCAGAGGATCTTTCCTCCTCCAGGGGATCTTCCCAATCCAGGGATCGAACCCAAGTCTCTTATGTTTCCTGCATTGGCGGGAACTAGCGCCACCTGGGAAGCCTTTGCTCCATATCCATGTCTTAGTAACTGTGGTTACATTGCAAGGTAGAGGGAGGTCATGGCTACAGCCTCACTTCTGGGATGGAGCTGAATTCCCGAGATGCAGGGATGAGACCAGACAAGGCTGGCCTGGCCCCGTCGGTAACCACCCTCCTTGGTCTGTAACCTTGAGGTCCCCCTTCTTGGGGAACTCCCTGCCTGTTCAGACTCTGCAGAGAAAGAATAGCTCTCTCTCCTTTCTGCCTGGGCAGGCAGCAGAGCAAGCCGAGTATTAATAACATGGTTGGAGACGGGGGCCTCAATCTTATCTGAGCTCAAGAGGAGTCTGGCTCGTTATCCTGTCTGCCGCCCTCAACTTATCTGAGGAGCCACACAGCGCGGATTCATCCTTCAGCCCCAGTGACCCTTCCCTCCTTGGAAACCTGAGAGTCTTCGCTTCAAACACGGCCCTCCGGGCCAGGCATCTGATGGGCCTGGCTCCCCTCTGATCTCCCGGAGTCTGGGAGCCGGGGGTCCCGGCAGCTGGAGTAATTCTATGCCTGCAATCTGGCTTCTTTTCTTTTCCTGGACAAGATTTATAAGGCAGGGTGTAGTCTTACCGCAGTCATTCCCAGGAGAGGCCCTGAACCCCTGAGTCACCACAGCCCCTTTCAGCTCCTTGCAAGTTCACGTTAAGATGGGCTTTTAGATAAAGTAAGGTTGATACTTAAGGCAAATCAAATTTGCGTGTGATTGAGAAACTGCCTTCCACAACTCAAAGGATGGTGTTATAGCCCTCTTGAGGGAGGGGCGTAGAGGGAGGGGAGCTGTGTCTACTCCCCAGGCTGTGTGGAGGAGCAGGCATGGGCTTGGGGTCAGGAACAGAGCAGATCGGCATCTGAGCTACCTCACTGTGCTGGCTGTGTGACTTGGGGCTAGTTACTTGGCCTCTGTGTGCACAGCTTCCTTAGCTGGGAAAGGAGTGGACTAACAGTCTTGCAGGGCTGTTGTGAGATAATGAATATGAAGCACTGTCTCAGATGCAGAGAAAAAGGTCAATACAAGTTAGATATTATTATGAGTCATTTCGTTAATCCATATAAGCCNTGATTCCTAGAATGTCAATGTTCACTCTCGCCATCTCCTGTTTGACCACTTCCAATTTGCCTTGATTCACGGACCTGACATTCCAGGTTCCTAGGCAATATTGCTGTTTACAGCATCAGACCTTGCTTCTGTCACCAGTCACATCCACAACTGGGTATTGTTATGCTTTGGCTCCATCCCTTCAGTCTTTCTGGAGTTGTTTCTCCGCTGACCTCCAGTAGCATAATGGGCACCTACTGACCTGGGGAGTTCCTCGCTCAGTATCCTATCNCTTGCTTCTGTCACCAGTCACATCCACAACTGGGTATTGTTATGCTTTGGCTCCATCCCTTCAGTCTTTCTGGAGTTGTTTCTCCGCTGACCTCCAGTAGCATAATGGGCACCTACTGACCTGGGGAGTTCCTCGCTCAGTATCCTATCATTTTGCCTTTTCATACTGTTCACGGGGTTCTCAAGGCAAGAATACTGAAGTGGTTTGCCATTCCCTTCTCCAGTGGACCACATTCTGTCAGCCCTCTCCACCAGGACCTGCCCGTCTTGGGTGGCCCTACGGGCATGGCTTAGTTTCATTGAGTTAGACAAGGCATAGCGTTAAGGCCTAAGGATGTAATGAATGATTAATTGATAATAATAACTTAAGGTCAGAAAAATAGTTACCTAGTAATGGATTTGGAGAAGGCAATGGCAACCCATTCCAGTACTCTTGTCTGTAAAATCCCCATGGACAGAGGAGCCTGGTAGGCTGCAATCCATGCAGTCGCTAAGAGTCCGGCATGACTGAACAACTTCACTTTCACTTTTCACTTTCATGCATTGGAGAAGGAAATGGCAATCCACGCCAGTATTCTTGCCTGGAGAATCCCAGGGACAGAGGAGCCTAGTTGGTTGCCGTCTATGGGGTCGCACAGAGTCGGACACGACTGAAGCGATTTAGCAGCAGCAGCAGCAGTAATGGATTCGGAGAAGGCAATGGCAACCCACTCCAATACTCTTGCCTGGAAAATCCCATGGACGGAGGAGCCGTGGACTGTAGGCTACAGTCCATGGGATGGGAAGAGACTGACATGAATGAACAACTTCACTTTCACTTTTCATTTTCATGCATTGGAGAAGGAAATGGCAACCCACTCCAGTGTTCTTGCCTTGAGAATCCTGGGGACTGAGGAGCCTCATGGGCTGCCGTCTATGGGGTTGCACAGAGTCAGACATGACTGAAGCGACTTAGCAGCAGCAGCAGTAATGGATTGGATGGGGGGCTTCCCTGGTGGTGCTAGTGGTAAAGAACCCACCTGCCAGTGCAGGAGACACCGGAGGCAAGGGTTCAATTTCTGGGTCAGGAAGATTCCCTGGAGAGCATGGCAACTCCATGTATTCTTGCTTGGAGAATCCCATGGACAGAGGAGCCTGGTGGTCTACAGCTCATGGGATCGCAGAGTCAGATACAACTGAAGTGGTTTGGCGTGCTCGCTCAGTGGATTGAATGACCTTGCAATGTAGTGAGGATTGTGTCACTGGAAGGATTCAAGTAAAGGAAAGGCTGCTACCTCTTTGATTTGGAAGAAGGAGTTCCACATCCATTAAGAGGCCAGCTGGGATGAATTCTGTGATCACAGCTCTAAATGAGGGAAAGACTGGCGGCCATAAGGGCAGGCATCTGGTTCCCGGCACAGAACCGGATATGTACAACCAAACCCGCCTACAGGACCCCACTTGGCCCCTGGTGGCTATTTTTACTCCTCGACTCTTACAGATCTATTTTGTTAATCTCCTTATAGTTGCTGTTTTGACTTCCCAGCCAGCTTGCTAATCAGTTTGACTATTTGACTCACAGGGTTTGCATTTGTCACTGAGACTTAAACACACACTTGTTTTGATTTCTTTTTGTAAAATTAGAAGCGTTTGATGTAATGACTCTACCTAGACACAGCTGGTAAAGTGAGAATAATGCTCAAGTTTGCACAGTGTAAACACAATGTCGACAATAATTAGAAATGCTATCTTTAGATGTTTAGGATAAGCTTTTTCTCAGAATTGCAGTGCATTTTTTTCCAAGTGGGGCTTTTCAGTGCATGTATATACAGAAATACTAAAAACGTAAGAAAATAGAGCAAATCAGTGAGAGCTTTGGTCAACTTGAAAGATGGCAGGAAATAAACCAACTGATTTTAGATCTGGTGTTTTTGGCTGATTGCATAAAATCTTTACATTCTCCATATTTTTCACAACTAGCATATGATCTAATAATTTTAGGTGACAGATTGCAAGTGATAAGCTGCTACAGTTTGCTAGAAACTATGCTCAGCCCAGGCTTGGCCTTTAGCGAGGGTGGGTAGGGGGGATAATGTAAGTAATAATCAATCACCTACATTGGGAAAATTACATTTTAATTTCAGGTAACAAAAAATATATAGTTATGATACCCGATGATGGTAGAATCCAATAAGACTAGGTCTACACCTGAATAGAAGTTACTTCTTTCTTTAAATCAAACTACAAAACAGCAGCTGGTGTGCTTTTTTAAGTCTATTGTTTTAAATTTAATAGGCTATCACTGGCCTTTGCTGCAATCCCAAAACATATTGCTGGGCTCATACAGATTTCAGATAGTCATACTTGTCAGTATCATGCAAACTTTGCCTAACCATCTGAAAAAAAATCCTCATTTAGTAGAGAGGTGATATGAAAAGTAAGGTAGCGCATTTATATCTATCATTTTAAATTGCCATCACGCTGTATCAACTTGTTTTGTTTTTGTGAGCAACCATAATATCAAGAGATAGGGCCTTCTTATTTTTCTGCTTCTCATTTCTAATTAGATTCACTGCCGAGCATTCTACTGTATCTCTCTGCTCTTCAAATTTTTCTATGTTCAGAAAGACATCTGGAAGACAAGGAATATATACCAGTAGTGAGTTGAGGGGAACCCTTTGTCTTTTAGACATCCTAACTGAGCCGTGTGAAGGACCCTCAATATTATTAAGGAGGCACGTTTGTTCCAAATGGAGGCTTCTACAATGAAAGCCAAGGGCAGGGGGGAAGGTGCTCAAATAGAGCCAAAGAGAAAGAGGGCACCAGCTCACAGGGCAACAGGAAACGATCCAGCCAGGAGAGCTCCCCAGGTTTTGGAGGAAACCAAGAGGGCCAAAGGCATGCCGTGATTTGAAAGACAGGAAAAGATAACCCCAATGAGCAAGCAGCTGGTCTCTGAAATTCTTTAGAGAGAAGATTGGACTTCCATTTGGACTAATTCATATGGTGAACTGAGGTGCAAATGCTCCAATAGGGATAACACATCCCCCAGTTCACTCCAACACATGAATGGCCGACACTAGAACTCTTTTTAGAACTTCACCTCATGATGTGCTGTGTGTTTGGGACTGAGGGCAAAGAAAGAGGAATGGTAACGGGAAAATGAATTTAGCTTCCTTAAGACTGCCAGCGGGGAGGAGGTTCCGGCAGGGGCTGAGCTGAATGCCATCAGAGGCTTCCTAGCTAGAGAGGTGTCAGGAATAGATGTTCCAAGGGAAGAAGAAGGGGAGGGGGAGAAGAGATGGGCAAAGGAGGCACAGAAAGAGAAGAGGATCAGGGGTGAGAAATGCCTGGTTTACAAAAGCCAACCCATTTCTATGAGCCGTCATTAGAAGAATGACAAGCACTCACATGTAAAAATCCATACCCAAAGGCTCTCAGGTACAGAGCAATCTCAAGAAACGCCATGTGTGCCTTTCATTAAGAGACCTGCCAGCTCAGTTTCCATTTATCCAGACTGCTCTGCATTCTGCTGGCAACTGAGCTGGAAAAAAATAATGGAAGGACAGACATACTTGAAGAGGTAAACAGAGGTGGGAACATTCTAGCTACAAAATAGGACAGATGATGCAGAAGCCAGAAGAAGGGAGAGATGAGATGACATTTTTCTTAACAAACAACTGCTCTTCCCTCCAACTCTACATTTGCCAGTAATGTAATATTGTGGTTTCTAAGAGAAAAAAATACAACAAGAACAGACATGTGTGGTTCAGACAACCCTGTTGGCAGCCTACTCAAATCTACTCCCAACTCTTCTACACTTCCCAAGACCTGATTTTGTTCCAGTGTTCACCCTTTTAGAGTTTCCATGTCCAGGGACAGCCTTCCTCAATAGACCTAACACCATCACAGCAAATCCATCTTCCTTGCTAAGGACTGTTTAGACATAGGCCTGTGACATGATCTCATAGGCATGTGACAATTTTGACCAATGAAATGTGGCAAGTCCTAGGTTGCATGAATGTGTGCTCAGTTGTTCAGTTGTGTCTGACTTAGCAACCCCATGAACTGCAGCCTGCCAGGCTCTTCTGTCCATGGAGTTTTCTGGGCAAGAATTCTGGAGTAAGTTGCCATTTCCTCCTCCATGACATCTTCTCAACCCAGGGATCACACCTGTATCTCCTACATAGGGAGGCAGATTCTTTTACCACTGAGCTACCTTGGAAGCCCTGACAAGCATTGGGTTACTCGCTCTTAAAACACACACACACACACACACACACACAACTTCCTTCTGCCTTTGGACAATATGTGAGAACAAGTGATGGCTGGTGCTGTTGCAGCCATGTTGTTAGCACGAGGAAGTATCTGCCACTGAGGCAGGCAGGGCAGCAAGATAGAAAATGAGTTCCTTGATAACTTTCTTGAATCAACCAGCCCTGGAATGCCCTACTTCTGAGTTCTTGTTATGCAATATAACTCATTTCCCTATAGTTTAAGTTTCTTAAAAGTGTGAACTGTAGCTGAGAGGATCCTGACTGATGCAGGGTTATTTGGTGGAGTAGAAGACAGAATGAAGCACACTTTCACAATGACTCATGAAAAGACAAAAGACAACTGTTAAGTAATTGCTGAAACTCTTTAATGTCCTTGGAACCATGTTGGACTGGAATAGCAAAGGAGGGACAGTGTCACATGTGTACAGGGCAATGTTCAGATTACAAATACGACAGGATCAACTCATCTGCTACAATTTCATCTAATAACACAAGACCCCCAACCCCAAGCTGACTGGACATACAGAATTTAGGTTAGCATTTCCTATGGCCCTCTGCCCTGAACCTCACTCTCTGGGACTCACAGCAGTTTTCCTATCCATGACGGAATGTGCTGGAGTTTATTATAAGCCCTGCTTTTCAGCAGGTGATGGAGGCCCTAAAGACATGCACCTGGCCAACTCTGTGTCAAAACCAAGGCTACTGTGGGGGAGAGATTTTTCTTTTTATTATCCCTGTATTAAATCTGGCCATGTTTTCCTGTGGTGGCTCTGGCGGCCTACGCAGTAGTGCTAAACATTTGCAGGGAGTTTAGGCCTGGTGCAGCAGGAAAGCGATTGCTGTGGCTGCTGGCCTGAGCAGGAGGCTTTGCAGCTGCAGAAGTGGCCTCCCTGGAGCGGAAGGTGGGAGAATAGGTGTGGGCAGGGGGAGGGGCTGGCGCACAGAAAGATGAATGAATGGGTCCTTGGGTCCCAGAGGCCAGGGGTAGATGTGTCCAGCTCGCCAGGAGCCACTGTGCCCTGAGTCAGGTGTGCCCGCATCCTGCTAGTGGGGTGACCTCAGGTGAGTGGGGGGAAGGCAGCTGGAGGTCCTTCCAGATACATCTGGTAAAAAACAGGACCCTCTAGTCTGCACCCTGCCCTCCTTCAGATTGAGACAGTGCCAAGTGATGGATCCTACCCTTCTGGCCAAGTGATGCCAAGAGGTAAAATGTGGAAGGGAGGTGTTGGGGGAGGAGCCACTGGCCACCCATGTGCATGTGGGATTCACAGCGGGGGTCAAAAGCCTTGTCTAAATATATCTGGTTTCTAGGATGAATTGATGAATTTTCTACCTTTCCTACCTTGCGAACTTCTCTTTTCTCTTCAGGAGTCTCTCTCAAAGGAGTGATCCCGGTTCTCAGGGACATTTTGAGCTTTAGGATCTGGTTTTAGGTATTCCTGGGAAATAAACTGCATTCAGCACAAGGAAAGGTCTCATTTCATGAGCCCTCAACACCCTACAACACCAGATGCTGCCTCGAAAAGCCATTTTATTCCCAAGGAAAGCCGCAGGTAGGGGTGACCACTCTCTACTTTCCTGCGTTTAAAGCTTGAATTTAGTTTCACACTCTGCCTCCCCAGGCTGTAATAAAGTGACTTTGTTTTTCCCTCTCTTTCCACTCTAGGGCTACAAGCTCTGTCTGGCCCTTAAAACCTCAGTGCTTGGTGCCACAGAACGGGTGGCCGCAGCATTCTGTTGGAGGAGCGATGGTTACAGATTCCAGGTGGTGGGGAAACCTGAATTGGCCCCAAAGCAGGTACACTTGCCACAACCCACAGGACCATAAAACCCTAAATGCAGCCCGGGGTTGAAGGCAGAGAAACAGCATTCCCAGGTTTTGGCTCCCATATCATCTCAGAAACAAAAAATCAAAACACCATTGGAGTCCCCTTCCTCTCTGCTTGTCCACAACCCACCATCACTCCAGGTCGATTAATCCTCTAGAATTCCAGGCTGGAAAACTCAACTCTAGTGGTCAGCAGACAGGTCTCAACAGGCGTTGTGGATTTCTAACCAGAAGCCTAGCCTTCTGAGCCCACTTAAGCCCCTTTCCGCTTGCCATTTGGTGCCAGGACAGACAGTGGTGCAGGCAGGATGCCAAGAACACCCACGCTGGGAGGTCCCACCAGGCCCTGATGTGAAAAGGGGAGCCGTGGGCCCTCTGGACCCACTATGCTCAACCACACCTTACTCTACAGCCACTGAATCATGACAAATACGGGCACCTGATTAAATACCCCACCCGTTTCAAACCCTTTCCATAATTTTGACCAACAACTTTAAATGATTGTAGAAAAACATCTTATCTCTAAATAAAACAAATGCTGACAGAAAAGACCGGTGCTGAAAACCAGCCATATGGCTGACATGAGCCCGTGCCTGGCCACATTTACCGCAGCGTGGCGTCCACAGAAAAAGACACTGAAAAGCTTGAGGGCCCGTGTTTAATAAATCAAACTCTGCTGGCATCGTCAGAATATTCACCGTTTGCAACCAGATCCGTGTCCCTTCTCACTTGCAGACTTGGAGGTGTTTTAGGAGACAGTGACTTCTTGGCTGAGCTGCTCTGATGTGTGATTCTTTGCGTCTGGAGTACCTTCGACGTGGCATCGTGCCCGCTCTCCTTCCCCTTCATGTTTTCACAATGCTCCCTGTGCTTCCTCCACCGTCTGCAGTGTCTTTGTCATCCTCCAGGGTGAGAACTTTCGCTTCTGGCTGGCTGGACTCAGAGCAGTCCCAGCAAGGTTTGGGGCGCGGCCCGTCGGCGGTCAGGCCTGGGGAGGATGGCCCCATCTCCTCCGTCTGGCCCTCCACGGGACCCTCTCTCCTGACCCCTCCTGGGCCCGCAGCTGCCTGCTCCTCTGTCAGTTTCACGGTCTCCCTCCCGAGCCTGTTTGCCTCTTCTTCCTCAGAAGGTAGCTGGAGGAATGCGGGATGAAAGGGCTTGCTTTTGCTCCTGTGGCCCTGACTTGCTGGGGAGCTGACAGCAGGCCTCCCGGCATCTTCCCGCACTGCCAACGCCTCGGGAGCAGCACAACTTTCATCTTGCTTCTGAGCCTCCTCTGAAACAGACAGCAGGTGGAGGGATCAGCATCAGACCTCCAGCTGGAATTCAGCCCTTGCTTCCCCTCTCCTCCCAACCTCCAGCCCACTGTTGCCGGGCCTCCGAGGTAGAAAATGCTGCCGAAGGCAACACAGGACCCACAAAAAAGAAAGCAGCCAGTCTGGTGACTCCTGTGTCATTAATTGAAGGAAAGGGGTCACATGGGCCGTGTCTGTAACCCATCCTTTCCAGGCGACTGGTTATCACCTGCTTCGCTCACCGATGGTGACTCCTTGAGCTCATGAATTTTTTAAACTGAGGACAAAGGTTTTGTGCATTGTATAGCTCAGGGAAGATCTGGGGCTCTCCAGTAATACAAATCGGTTCTGGCTTCTTCGGTGTGGGAAAAAGAAGGAGTGGTTAGGAGAGACTGAGTGCCCCCTAACCTCAATCTCCATCAGCACCTCATTCTTTGATGCCAACCACTGGTACTTCCTCAATTTTAATAAAAGGTTATATGCAAAAGCAGCTTCAAGCTCCCTACCCCTCCTAGCTAAACTGTTCTCCCTAAACCTGTATAATAGAAATTCTCCAGCTGCAACTAGAGGGGGATGAAAGAGAACGTGGGCTCCTGAGAACCAGCCTCCTGCCTCCATTTCCCTATTTGCTTGCTTTGTAATCAGGACAACCTGTTCAGCCTCCTTTTTTTCAGACATAAAATCAGGGGCTGTTGCTGCTGCTAAGTCGCTTCAGTTGTGTCCGACTCTGTGCTACCCCAGAGACGGCAGCCCCCCAGGCTCCTCTGTCCCTGGGATTCTCCAGGCAAGAACACTGGAGTGGGCTACCATTTCTTTCTCCAATGCATGAAAGTGAAAAGTGAAAGCGAAGTCGCCCAGTTGTGTCTGAATCTCTTAGCGACCCCATGGACTGCAGCCTACCAGGCTCCTCTATCCAGGAGATTTTCCAGGCAAGAGTACTGGAGTGGGTCGCCAGTGCCTTCTCCGAAAACCAGGGGCAGGGCTCTCTAATGTCCCTTTTGAACCTAACAAGCCACATGGGCTCTGCATGCCTGGGAAGAAGCACTTGGGAGTGAACTCTTAGCACCTGGACGTGTGCATTCAATACCAGACACCAAGGTTCCCAGATGTCAAGACCGGTTTAGCCCTCAGGCCAGATGGGGATAAAGTGTCTGGAAGAGGCTTGCTGGGCAGATTGAAAGGGTGAGGGGGCTGGGGCACGTTTCCTGGTTCCCCAAATGGAGCCAGAGTAGAATCCACCACAGTCAGACCTGTATCAGATACGTGTAGGTGCAATTTCAAGCTGAAAGATGGAATTTGGGGGAGCTAAGGGAGAACTGTAGGAGGTTTGAAAGAAAGTTGACTTGTTATAATCACATTTCACTTACTGAATTAAGTAACTATGTGTTTTTGAACATTTATTTACCCAATCAAATGTTTAAAAGTCTTAAGAAATTTAAACACGGCTGAACCCTGGCAAAAATGCTGATAAACTCTAGAAGAGATGAAATACTGATAAGATCGGATGGACCATAAGACTGCAATGAAACAGCTGGGATGAAGGCTGGGAACAATGATGGGAGAGGAGATGATGCAGAGAGAGTGGTGGGTGTGACAACGGACAGGCTGGTCCCTGGGGAGAGGACTGTGGTCTCCTTAAACAGACGGAACTTGACCTCTGTCTCCACATCCCAGACCTCTAGTTCTTCTGCTGTAGATTTCCATCTCACCTTTCAAAAGAAGCCATTTCTTTCTCTTTAGCTCTTTGGATGACCACAGAAATCCCCCAGGAACAAAAATTTAACTAATTCTTTTATATACACTCTAAAGCCTGTGTTTCAGTTATGAACAACTCTCCTGAGAACTCACTGACCTCAGTAAGTACTATATCTGAAAATGAGATCATTACTTGTGTTTACAATGAGATTCCTGAATGTATAAATGAGTGACTAAAGCAAGTCTTGATTTTAAAAAAGTAACCATTCAGATCTGTTCAGCCAGGATAGTGTACGTTAGTTCCTAACAGGTTCCCATATTCCTTCTGCTCAGATCCAACCCTTCATGGCACCCGGCTCTGCCCTCTGCCTTTGCTTATGCCTCTATGACCATCATTCTTGATGCATCCAGATGACCAGGTTCAAGAGTGAGCCCTACCCTCCACCTCCTCATGAAGCCTATTTGATTAATTAGTGGGAGAGGAACCTTCCCTAAAACTTGGCTCCTTAAAGTGGGGTCTGTGGACCAGCGGTGGCAGCGTCACCTGGCAGCTTGTTAGACATGCAGAGTCCTACCCTAGACCTACTGTTTCAGAGCCTGCATTTTAATAAGATCACAGGTGATGTGGGTGGATGTTACAGTGTGAGAAACACTAGAACTGAAACACAAATCTGACCATGCCTTTCCCCAGCTTTCAAATCTCTAAGAGCTGTCAGTGCCCAGGGAGCAAAGCCCAGGTTTCTCCTGACATTCAAGGCCTTAAGTGACTCAACATCCACCCACCTGCCATACCAACTCTCCTCACATCCCTACATTCCAGCCACATCAAACCCTTCATGGCACCCGGCTCTGCCCTCTGTGCCTTTGCTTACGTGCTTGACGCCTCTATGACCATCATTCTTGATGCATCCAGACGACCAGGTTCAAGAGTGAGCCCTACCCTCCACCTCCTCATGGAGCCTATTTGATTAAATCTACCCAGAGGTAATCTCCCCACTGTCCTATTCCCCAGAAAATTGTGTCTGGACCTCCAAGGGAACTTTGTGCTTTTAACCCTTAGATTGTTACTTACCTATAACTATTTTATAAAACCCACCTAAAGTTTAATAGCTTACCNATCCATAGGAAGAGGAACAGGCATTGCAGGTCACGACTCACAATCCATGGTCAACTTGACTCACACCTGACCAGTTTTTTTGCACCAATTCAGTTATCAACAAATAGATTACATGAAGTCCTGGTAGGTGGTATGGCATGTATGTTTCAATGGTTCTATTCTGACACCAACCCCAACTGGCATATTGCAATACATTTCAGTTCTGATGCTAATCACGTAAAATTAGCACAGACCCCACAAGTTAAGGACTTCAGGGCTCCACAAGACTGCTGTCATTTCAGAAGCCAGCCAGAACTGGGCTCCCAGGTCACCTGCATATCTGACCAAATAGACACAAACATGAGAGCTTCTAATGACCACCCTCAGCCTGGTCACTCTCTAGAGTGATTAAAAAAACTTAGAAAAGTGCTATACTTAATATAATTGTATAAAAAAGATAATACAAACCAGACCATCCAAATAAAGAGAAACATGGGCTAAAGTCCTAAAAGGTCCCAAACACAGAGCTGTTCTGCTCTTTCCCCATCAAATCAGGCCATGTACCTTTCCAGCACATCAGTGAGTTCACCCACCAGGAAACTCCACTGAATCTATGGACATTTACATTAGAGCATGAATAAATGAACATATTAGTATATATATTTCAATACTAGCCGTTAATAAATGAAAGCAATCCTCAAATTAATTTATCCCAGGTTCAGGTTGGTTGCCACCCTGAAAGTTCTTAAAATGGCACTTTCAGGAAAAAAAAAAATTAAGATTTCTAACTCACATAAGCATTTAGCTACACCTGAGGTAACTCAGGGAGGCAATCACATAATTTTTGTACTAATAAGTGAAAAATGTTACAGTGGTTGTACAAGAGACAAGAGAAACACAGAGCCAAAATGAGCCGGTTTCCAGCACAGCACAAGAAACTTTATTCAAAAGGGGTAAATTACGGTCTTTTCTACAGTGAAAATTTTCACCAGTGTGAGATGAATAAAATCCTTCTGGAAATTACTCTTATGAAATTACTTCCACCAGGACATTTAATAGTATATTCTGGTGCCCCTGAAAAATTAATTAACCTTATCCGTAACAACCTAACCCCTAAACCTTTGGCAGTGTTTTTACTGTGGCTCAGGTTAATCTTCTCTATCTTAATTTACATCTAAGGGAGAGTGGTCTAAATTACACTGAGGCCTTCTGGTCGCCAGTCCCCTGCCTCATGGCATTTCTTTAGATGACATTCCACTCATGTTCAAATGTATGAATCTTTTAAAATGGCAAACCTCTGAGATTACCAGGGAGAACTTTCCAACGTTTGGAGGGTGAGGGGAGGGGAGCCACACTGCTGTCATCCTTATCGAGCAAGACACAGCCACAGTGAGGGGAAGAACAAGGCTGTGATTCTCTCGTTTGGTCCTCGTGCAGATTATTTTTTTTCCTGAGAAAGCCTAGCTTTTTGGAGTCTCAGGCCATATAGGGACCAGGTTCTCAGACAGGATTATGGGTCAACAGTGGGATCCACAAATCCTCTTCTCCCTTTTGTTTATCCCAAAGATATCCAAAATGTATACTCAAGTCATGATCAGAAGACTAAGAAAAGTTGCTGAAAACACCGCAACGCTTGAGCTAATAATGAGGGCCTCTGGTTATTCGCTGTGGGAACAAAATCTTCCTTAACTCTGTGCTTCTGGAATGTTGATCTTAAGCGGTGGGAGTTTTATTTTTCCTTTGAGAACAGACACACAGCGTGCCTATTTCCATAAAAGAAAGATTTCTGAATTAGCTCAGAATCGGAAAATAGTGTTACCCCTAAATAGGAATTAATCTGTGCTGCTGTAGCAAACAGAATTAGCATCATTAATACTTATTAATAACAACATACATACCAATAATGATGAGGCAATCAACTGATAAAAATGCGTTAGGACACAAATAGTGCGGAAAGGAAAAAAACATTTTTTCTAAAAGATGAAAAACAGTAGCTCTTTGTGGAAAAGATTACAAGTCTCCTAAAAAACATGTCCCCCTCCCCAAACACTGGCCCAAAGGGCACATTCATCTTCTCTTGTGAACTGGTCTCTGATGGGCTTTGTCCTCCTGAGTGTGAGCTGCTTTCAGTTGGAATTAATCAGAGATACAGCAGTGATGAGGCCACCCCAGACACTGACAGCAGCTACATAAATGCTTCCTTGTTGCCACGCGTGCTGGCAAAGGATGGAGCTGGAACAATGAAAGCTAATGACGGGACTCTGGAAGCTATCATTTTGAATCAGACCATCCCTCATGGCACCCTCGTGAAAATCAAGCCAGGCTCAGACTCCATGTCAGGTTAGCAGGCCTGGGAGCTCGGCGAGCCCATAGCAGACAGAGGGCTTTAGATGTCCACGGGAGCACTGAATGCTGGCATGGGACGACCACTCGCCAGGACATGTCCCAGATGGCACAGTGTGCTATGGTGTGTTACGGGCCAGCCTCGCAAACAGCCACACACTGCTGGCTGGAGAGTCAAAGCCCCGAGTCAGGGGCTCTCTGCAGGAATTCTCTCTGCTTGTGCTTGGAGGACTTCTCTGTTGGAACCCCAGATCTGTTTTGGCTTTTCCTCTTATTATTTCATGCACTAGTATGAGTGATCAGAATGGGCTTCAAAACACAGCTGTGCAAAAGCAGAAGTGACTGAGCTTTGCTGAACCCAGGTCAGATAAGCAGAACCACTCATCTGATCCAAAGACTCATGATAAATAATACACATCTGTGGCTTTAAGTTCTAAGTTTGGGGGTGCTTTGTTACACAGTAGTTAACAGACAGTTGGGGAGCCAGTTGACATTTTCTGAGCACAGTACAACTATGATGGAAAACGTGCTCCAGAAGCTTTATCCTTTAACATCAGGATGAAGATGGGAAGGGAGTAAGGAGATTCTGGGAGGCAGGAAAACCAGAATGGAGGCCTTGCCCAGGAGGTCAGGAAGACCCAAACCAAGCCAGAGGTGGTAGGAATGGAGATGCAAGAAACTCTGAAGAAATAGTAGCAACAGACCAGATATGGATGGAGAAGGAAAGCGCACAGTGGTTGATGATGACTCTGAGAGTTGCTGGAGAGTTAAGTGACAAGAAGGAGAGCAGCAGGAAGGGCTGTGATGTCCTATTTGAGAAGTCCACAGAGTATGTTGGTGGGACAGGTTGTACTTTGGGAAAGATGGGACAGTGACTCTGTAAATGAGACCAACTGGGAAAAAATATTTCAAATATATTTTGGTAGAGGTGATGGTTGAAGGCATGATTCTTAGCAAAAGAACATGTAGAGAAAATTGTAGAAACACAGGAAAGAACCTTGATACCCATGTGCTGGGTATCGGTTCAGTTCAGTCGCTTAGTCGTGTCCGACTCTTTGCAACCCCATGAACTGCAGCACGCCAGGCCTCCCTGTCCATCACCAACTCCTGGAGTTTACCCAAACTCATGTCCACTGAGTCAGTAATGCCATCCAACCATCTCATCCTCTGTTGTCCCCTTCTCTTCCTGCCCTCAATCTTTCCTAGCATCAGGGTCTTTTCAAATGAATCAGCTCTTTGCATCAGGTGGCCAAAGGACTGGAGTTTCAGCTTTAACATCAGTCCTTCCAATGAACACCCAGGACTGACTTCCTTTAGGATGGACTGGTTGGATCTCCTTGCAGTCCAAGGGACTTGCAAAAGTCTTCTCCAACACAACAGTTCAAAAGCATCAATTCTTCTGCACTCAGATTTCTTTATAGTCCAACTCTCACATCCATACATGACTACTGGAAAAACCATAGCCTTGATTAGATGGATCTTTGTTGACAAAGCAATGTCTCTGCTTTTTAATATGCTATCTAGGTTGGTCATAACTTTCCTTCCAAGGAGTAAGCGTCTTTTAATTTCATGGCTGAAGTCACCATCTGCAGTGATTTTGGAGCTCCCCAAAATAAAGTCAGCCACTGTTTCCATTGTTTCCCCATCTATTTGCCATGAAGTGATGGGGCGGGATATAATCTTAGTTTTCTGAATGTTGAGCTTTAAGCCAACTTTTTCACTCTCCTCTTTCACTTTCATCAAGAGGCTCTTTACTTCTTCACTTTCTGCCATAAGGGTGGTGTCATCTGCATATCTGAGGTAACTGATATTTCTCCCGGCAANTTTCTGAATGTTGAGCTTTAAGCCAACTTTTTCACTCTCCTCTTTCACTTTCATCAAGAGGCTCTTTACTTCTTCACTTTCTGCCATAAGGGTGGTGTCATCTGCATATCTGAGGTAACTGATATTTCTCCCGGCAATCTTGATTCCTGCTTGTGCTTCTTCCAGCCCAGCGTTTCTCATGATGTACTCTGCATATAAGTTAAATAAGCAGGGGGACAATATACAGCCTTGTCGTACTCCTTTTCTTATTTGGAACCAGTCTGTTGTTCCATGTCCAGTTCTAACTGTTGCTTCCTGACCTGCATACAGGTTTCTCAAGAGGCAGGTCAGGTAGTCTGGTATTCTCACCTCTTTCAGAATTTTCCACAGTTTATTATGATCCACACAGTCAAAGGCTTCGGCATAGTCTCAATAAAGCAGAAATGGATGTATATTAGTTATCTAATGCTGTACAACAAATTACCTTGAAACTGAGCAGCTTAGGACTTGGAAGCCTGTGGCAGTTTATGTGGGTGGTTCTTGCTAATGGCCTCTAATGTGGTTGTCATCAAAACTTTTACAAGGGCTGCTGGCATCTGAAGGTTTGCCTGGGGCTGGAGAATCTGCTTCCAAGATGGTGCACTCATGTTGCTGATGGCTGGAGGCCTCAGTTCCAGGCCACACGAACAGCATGTAGGGATGCTCAAGAATCTTTGTGGCGTGACACCTATCTCTCCCTACGGTCAGTGATCCAAGTCAGAGAGCGCAAGGCAGAGCATGTGCCTTTTATAACTTGACCTCAGAAGCCATGTACCATCACTTCTGCTGCGATCCATCAGTCACATAGACCAGTGTGGGAGAGAACTATACGAGGGCATGAATGCCAGGAAGTGGGGATCATTTGGGACCATCTTGGAAGCTGGCAACCACATTGGGGGTGTAGGAAGAAGCTGAGCAAAACTCAGAAGGATGTGAAGGATAGTTTAACTAGAGAAACAAGACTACCACCTGGGAAGAGATCTGGTTCTCACCTTTTTGCTTCAGCTGGCACTTTAAATGGGCCTTTGATCACCTTTAAATCACACTGCCTCCAGAAAGTGTGCCTGGTAAGGAAGATTTTTCCTTCATTCAACTGATTCCCAGACTACTTACCACATGTCAGGCAATGTGTCAAGATTTCCCTGAGGTTGGCAGTGTCTCATTTCACTGTCTGGTAGGAAAGGAAACTGAAGCTGAAGTTACCAGTCCAAGTTCTCACTACCAGTGTGATGTGAGGCTGGAATATGAACCCAGGATGCTTAAATCCTGCACCCTCACTCTTAGCCTCTTTCCACTGTGCTGAGAGTGCAGGAACCAGTGTTCTTCTGCTGGAAGCTCCAAATAAGAGGAAGCACGAGGGATGACCCCAAAGTGCTGCAGGTGCTGCGGAAAGGTGAAGGACTGGTGTCCACTCATCCCCTGCACCAGGCACAGGCCAGGAAAGAGTCAAGAAATCAAGGGCTTGCTTACCATCCTTGGGACTTGCTTTGTTTTCAGTGGGCTGCTCCACGAACTTGAGCAGTGGGGATCTTGACCTCTGCATGGTGGGAAGGGCCGGGTCACCGAACAGTATGGTGTCTTTGCCCCCTGTCACAGAAAAGAGGAAAATGGACATATTATGTCACCACTGGAGTGGTGGCAACACTCACCCCACCCAAGGGACTGGCTCTTTGGGTGAGCAAGGCTCCTTCTTCAATCATAGTACAGCTCCATGGTGGAGAAGGGCCAGCCTACCCTCTCTACAGTGAAGGCAGGGCAGACGGGTCCAGGTCCAGCTGCCTATGAGTCCTGAAGTCTGCTCAGAACACAGATGCCCACAAATGCCACCGTTAAAGGGTAGCCTGCTGTATCTGTCGGAAACGGAACGGCTTTCATCTGGGTGACAAGAGTGGCAGAGTGCCTTGAGCGCAGGCTCCGGAGCCATGCTGCAGTGCCTGCGTCCTGGAGCCCATCGCTGGCCAGCTGGGTGACCTCGGACAAGTCACTAGCCCCTCTGAGCCTCAGAGCCCTCATCTTTAAAGTGAGGAAGAAGAACAGCAGCCACCTCGGGGGTCGGGGGGGGGGGGGAATAAAATGAACTGAGACACATAAAACNGGGGGGGGGGGGGGGGGGGGGGGGGGGGGGGGGGGGGGGGGGGGGGGGGGGGGGGGGGGGGGGGGGGGGGGGGGGGGGGGTGGGGGGGGGGGGGGGGGGGGGGGTGATAAAATGAACTGATTCACGTAAAACACTTGGGCATTTCGTCAGCACTCAAGAAATTCCACAGACTGAAATGACTGTTTTATGGTACCAGTAGAACTGCCATGCACACTGGGTCTGATTTCATTAGATTTGGCCATTTAAACTGAATCATAAGTATGTCATAAGGCAGGTAGTATCAGGTTCCCCAAATGATCACAGCTAGACTCAATAAAGACACATCCCGGCCAAACCCTTTTATCAATTCATATGAGCTCCCTAAGTGGGCAGAGAAAGCCTGAGGTGAAGAGGAAGAGGAAAGGTAAACCATTACGACTCTGTTTTTGAGGCCATGGCAAGGTATGAAGGTGGGGAGCAGGGAGGTGTGGCTTTGAAATGTGAGCTTGTACACATGGACACAAAACACGTACACAGAAGGTGACGCTGCCCCAGTGGTCATGTGAGGGAGGATTTCACCTCCAACTCCTGCCCATGAACCCCGAAGATTCTCTTGGTGGGTACCACCACGCCATAACTGAACCTCAGGGCCACGGCCCAGCCCATGCTCCAGCCTCAGCTGTCTGACTTTGAATGAAACCTTATCTGAAGCCAAGTCACTGAATGTCTCTGAAGATCACATCAGAGGCTCTAAAGTTCTGTGATTCTACTCAGGTTTGGTGGAGCACAGAATGGTATTTGGGTCAAGATGTCCACTGCCTCGGAGAACGAGGTGAACCTTGGCCTGTACCTCTTGAGTCCTTAACTTGTTTATAATACCACCCTCCCTGTTGGCCATACATGTAATCTTAACTTGATTTCCAAGACTAGTAGAGAGTTTGGCATATGGCAGGTGCTTCATAAACAGCTGATAACTGTGAATAAATGGTTGATGCATTCTTGGGAATCCTGATGTTTACTTGGTGGTATGGATGCCTGCAGCTGCCTCAGGCAGATGGAGCTTGTTATTAGCAGCCATCACTGTCAACTTTCGGCTTCATAAGGGTCATCCCAGAAGAAGAGTAATCTGACAGGAGCTGGCCCTGAAGTTCTCCAGAAGTATAGATATTGTCTCAAGTTGGAAGAAATCCAGAATCTTTAGGACCACAGTCTGGAGAGGTTTCCCAAGGAGAACCACTGAACTGAAGCTTTGGATATTTTAAGGGGCTCTCAGGATGAAGCTATGACAAACCTAGAGAGTGTATTAAAAAGCACAGACATCATTTTGCCAATAAAGGTCCGCCAAGTCAAAGCTATGGTTTTTGTAGTAGTCATGTGAGTATGGATGTGACAGTTGGACTATAAAGAAAGCTGAGTGCCAAAGAATTGATGCTTTTGAACTGTGGTGTTGGAGAAGACACTTGAGAGTCCCTTGGACTGCAAGGAGATCCAACCAGTCCATTCTAAAGGAAATCAATCCTGAATATTCATTGAAAGGATGATGCTGAAGCTGAAACTCCAATACTTTGACCACCTGATATGAAGAACTGACTCATTGGAAAAGACCCCAATGCTGTGAAAGACTGAAGGCAGGAAGAGAAGGGGAAAACAGAGGATGAGATGGTTGGATGGCATCACTGACTCGATGTACATAAAGTCGAGTATGAGTAAGCTCCACAAGTTGCTGACAGACAGGGAAGCCTGGCGTGCTGCAATCCATAGAGTTGCAAAGAGTCAGAAAACAACAGGACGAAGTCAACCCAGTCAGGTCGCCTCTTGTGTTGCCAAGATACAATCTAGAGACACCATGAGGAAATCATGGTTGTTATGAAGCCATACCAGATGTCTCAGATGGGCTTCTTTTGTTTCTCTTCAAACAGTCACTGTCCTAAGTTAGGGGCAGAATTGCAATTCCTGTTCCATCTTTCCAGCAAATATGCTGGCAGCAGAGGCACACTCTATCCTCTGTGCCCCAACAAGCCCTCCAAGTCCACTCTGTCCCGTGGTCAAGGAATCAGAATATGGGCAGAGCTGGGAGCTGGTTGCAGCCCAGTGAGTAAGGCAGGGGGAGGGAGAGCCTCGTGCCTTCCCATTGTGAGGAATGCTCTGGGGCAGAATGACTCCCTGGCCCTCTTCAACCACAGTGAATTATCCACTCCACAATGGCTCCTCAAAAATTCCGGTGTGTGTGTGTATGCTGTCGTGTCAGACTCTCTGTGACCCCACAGACTGTAGCCCACCAGGCTCCTCTGTCCATGGAATTCTCCAGGCAAGAATCCTAGAGTGGGTTGCCATGCCTCCTCCAAGGGATCTTCTCAGCCCAAGAATCAAACCTGCATCTCCTGCATCTCCTATATTGGCAGGTAGATCCTTTACCACTGAGCCACCTGGGAAGCCCCAAACTTCTGCAAGAATCTGAGCAACCCAGCATGCAGACAAGGGAAACAGAAACCACCATTTGTCCATAAATTAATCCATATCTAATCAAAGTAGGAATTGGAGGAGAAGATAAACACGTTCGGAAATCCCCACCTGCAAAGATTACTTCCCTATCTGATGGTAAAATGTCAAGATTTGGTTTTTGCAAAACATTTGAAGAATTCAAAGACCCTCCTTAGAAGGCTCTCAGTTCTGTTGTTTCGAAGCCCAGACTCTCTGTGTTGACTATGTTGAACTTTAATCTGATAGTCTGCTGTCTCCTAGCTCCACTTTGGTCCTTGGGAATGGGGAATGGGGTGTGGACGATCCATGAACTAGATTCAAACCACAATCAACACAGGTCACACAGGCCCTTCTGTTCAACTGGTGTTTGAGTTTCCAGAAGCCCTCTTGATTCCCTATAACACAACAGCACTCCTTCCTTTCTCCAAAATGTGCCAGTTACTTTCAGAATGCACATTTTCCTTCCCAGACTGATGTTGAGAGTGGAAAATACAGAATTCAAAAAAAAGCTCAAAGAGCCAGGCTCTGCTCTTGCCAGACTTTTTCCCGGCTTCAGTGTTTCTTTTCAGAGTGTGAGCACATCCAGGAAACCTTCTCTCAGTGCCTGCCCCCGCCCCCGCCCCCTCCAAGCATCATTCTCACCCGCAGGGACCAGTTAAACAGTCTGGAGGACTCTGCTTTCCAGATGATTTATCCACATGGGCTGTGACATCTGTCAGACTTGCCTGCTTCCCGGCAAGATCACACATTTGCCCCAACTCTATCCAATACCACCAAGAGCTGTATATTGTTGGCTGAGAGAGTGAGGAGGGAGGGAGTCAAAGAGAAATCAGAGCATGCTCCAAGGCCAAGAGAAATTCTGCCTTATAGTCATGAGAGGTGGGCTTCTTCATGGTCCTTTAGCGTCTTGGGAGAGATCGTTCCAGCTTCTGAATCTTCCTTCTCCAATTCAGCTTGCTTTGAGAACCAGCCCCCAGCTGATCTGATCTGCCCTCCCTCACTCTCCCACCCGCCAGCCCCCTGCCTTCTGTGTCTCTCTCTCTCGTGAACTGTAGTTTTTCCTGTGCAGATGGAGCACTGAAATGAAGATTTCAACACCCGAGTTCAGCCTCTGTGGCCTTAGGTATCACCCAACTTCTGGAATTTCTGTTTCTTTATGGAAATTTCTGTTTCCTTAGAATGAGGGGCTCAGACTAGTTCATGAAAGGGAAGAAGGTTTTCTCTCACATGTCAACTCTGACAAGGAGGTAGCTTCCTGGAAAGCCAATGTAAAAGACTGCTTTGAGGGCCACATGTGAGATTAGCAAGGAAGGGCGATGTGACTGATTAGCCATGTCTGCCACTGGCACGAAATGATGCTGTGTAATATATACCAAGTATTCAACATCCTTGAACTTTTTGCTCTCAACTATCATTCCAGGTCCAGCATTCAATCACTTGTCACATTATTCCCTCACACACTAACATCTTTACCACTTCATTGACACTTATGTATCATTTTGTGTTTTCCTTTCACTGTTATGTATTTTCATCGCACTTTCCTACCCACTCCAGTATTCTTGCCTAGAGAATCCTGTGGACAGTGGAGCCTGGTGGGCTGCTGTCCATGGGGTCGCAGAGTAGGACATGACTGAAGCAACTTAGCCTGCATGCATGCATTGGAGAAGGAAATGGCAATCCACTCCAGTGTTCTTGCCNTTCTTGCCTAGAGAATCCTGTGGACAGTGGAGCCTGGTGGGCTGCTGTCCATGGGGTCGCAGAGTAGGACATGACTGAAGCAACTTAGCCTGCATGCATGCATTGGAGAAGGAAATGGCAATCCACTCCAGTGTTCTTGCCTGGAGAATCCCAGGGACAGGGGAGCCTGGTGGGCTGCCATCTGTGGGGCTGCAGAGTCGGACATGACTGAAGTGACTTAGCAGCAGCAGCAGCAGTGGGACTGTTGATTCTTGGAGGGGGCAAGGGGCATGTCTAAAATGTCTGGTACAGGACTGAATTCACAAAGTTGATACTCAGAAAGTATCAACATGTTATGGACTGATCTCTTAGAGGAGACACAGATCCTTTCAAGACTGGTAAATAACTGCGAGCTAGCACCCCACTCCAGTACTCTTGCCTGGAAAATCCCACGGACAGAGGAGCCTGGTAGGCTGCAGTCCATGGGGTCACGAAGAGTCGGACACGACTGAGCGACTTCCCTTTCACTTTTCACTTTCATGCATTGGAGAAGGAAATGGCAACCCACTCCAGTGTTTTTACCTGGAGAATCCCAGGGACAGCGGAGCCTGGTGGGCTGCCGTCTATGGGGTCACACAGAGTCGGACATGACTGAAGCAACTTAGCAGCAGCAGCAGCAGCAGCAATTCTCTGAAACCACTGGGTCTCAATCCCCACTACTTGGCTGAAATGGTAAATATTCCCTTACTGAGAGAAAGAGGAAGAGGAAGCAGAGAAAAGTGGAAGAAGTAGAGAAAAGGGAAGTGGAGGAAGGAAGAGGAGGAAGGAAGAAGAGGAAGAGGAGAAGGAAAAAAAATGACATACTTCCTCTTGGTCAGCTATTAGAGCTTAAATGGAGACCATACAAAGATGAGCAGATAGCAGGGACTGGTCTGATTTGCAGGGAAAGAGGCCCCTCTCCTCCCACCATGGTTTGAAAATGATAGTGAGGTGATGCCTCATTGTAACATCCTTTATTACTGCATCAGGTCCATGCTATCACAGTAACATAAACTGTGTCAGATCAGGGGAATTGCCATCCTTTTTTTCTGTCCTCCCACTTCCTACCCATGTGGAGGCCAGAGATTAGAACAAACAGGCTGGGGCATAAAATTCATTCATTCGCTGCCCTCCAAGCAAATGCTACCATTTAATATTTGCTTTGTGCTAATTGAATTCTCTATTTCAATTGACTATTCTAATCAGAAAAGTGCAAGGATACAAAGAGAATGCATTTCTATTTATTTACATGCAGGGATGATATTAATACACTGCTATTAGCCACAAACACTGATATTTCAAAAAGAACATACTCCCAAATCCTATGGAAACATTGTAGCTCAGGCCTTCAGGCAGCAGGAGAAAAAAAAAAAAAAGGAAAGAAACAATTGTTATTGCATAATAGCCATTCTAACCTAGACCAAACAACAGCAGAGATAGGAAATTCTCAGCATGCTTTCATTTATTCGACTTCCATCTTTTTACATAAGTTGTAGAAATAAAACATTGTGAAATCTCACTAAGTCATTTGGAGAGGAAAAAAAAAATCCAAACGCTAGAACATGCACAGAAATAGCAATCCAACTACACAAATAAACGATAAATTTGCCTGACTGTGTTGAAATTCAATGCAATAAAAGAAAGGCCTTCAAAAGAGATAAGGTTTTAACTGCATCAAAAGATTCTTGTGCAAAATGGGTCATTCAAATCCCCGGGATGGCACTTGGCACTAATTAGTAAGTTAGGTCTTCTGACATCAAGTTCAAGGAATCTCTACTAAAAATTGCAATTTATGAAATACACTTTCAGGCAACTTGAGGCAGCTATTCAGATTTACATTAAGAAAACATGTGGTTTTGTCAACGTCCCTGTGGCAATGTTCATTTCTCATACATTACAAGGAAGCAACGAATATGATTCAAGGGTAGAGAAGGGTTTGTGCAGAAAGGTTAAGTAACTAAAAATATATGTACAAAGTTGCTTCCAGGGAAAGAGGAGGTGGTAGAAAATGATAAATACAAGTTTCTGGAGAATGTAAAGAGAAAGAAGAAAGCTGACGGGGGTCTCATGAAGGGGGGTATTTTACCAAGACAAATGGGATAAATATAGCTAATTAATGTGAAACGTCAGTTTCTTCACACCCTGCCCCACTGTTGAAAAAAAAAATCTACAGCAGAAATTTTTATTTTCAAGCTATGTAGCAAATGGAATGAGGGAAGAGGGAAGAAGGTTGTAAAGCGCATTTGGGTTAGAACAATTGTTTGTTCTTATATTCAATTTTAAGCCTGATGATTAAATTGAACACGTCTTTGTAAGTTTGTACATTCATTTTTAGAACGAATGATTAAATAGAATGAATTTTGTGAGTTCTTATATTCCTTTTTAGGGGTGATGATTAAAATGAACACATCTCTATAAGACACCTACAGAGAAAAAATGAAGCGATTTACCATACTCACAAAAGTTAAAAATAACATACATACAGACATATACAATGATAATTTCAGAATTTAGATTAGCAAACTTCATAGTTCACTTTGTATATTTATTAGTTTTTTTCTGATTTCCTCCAAAATCATGGCTTTTAAGTTTCAAACGCTTGTAGACGACTCAGCAATAATCTTCAAATAAAAGAACGTTAGAAAGGTAAAGTCTGGTCTGCAACTTTTCAAAAAAAGAAAATTTTATAAAGTTCTCCTTACCTGGGAGACTCCACAAACCAGAAACTTCCAGAGTTCTTAATTTTTTCTCCAGTTCAGCCACCCGATTCCCTAGGATTCTGGAAAAGGGGAGAAAAATGGCAAAAGACAGATCAATAAGCATCTGTCTCATTAGCTCTTAGGGCTGTGAGCAGGCTATCTGGGAAGGCTGGTGATGCCCTAGTAGAGAGAAAATGTTTTGAGACTTCAGGCACATGCTAAAAACAGTGTGTGTGTGTGTGTGTGTGTGTGTGTGTGTGTGTGTGTGTGTGTGTGTGAGCTAAACATACACAGACTCTACTGAAAATACATATGAAAATATAAAGTGAGTGATTTAAACCTTACTAAAGTGTTGCCTTTCAAGTGAATCTTCTCCCACAAAGGTAGCTGGGAAGACAAACAATGATTCTACCATTACCCAGGCATCTTACATCATTTCTATCTGGGAATTCCTCATGGCTAATGAGGAGAAGGCAATGGCACCCCACTCCAGTACTCTTGCCTGGAAAATCCCATGGACGGAGGAGCCTGGTGGGCTGCAGTCCATGGGGTCGCTAGGGTCGGACACGACTGAGCGACTTCACTTTCACTTTTCACTTTCCTGCACTGAAGGAAATGGCAACCCATTCCAGTGTTCTTGTCTGGAGAATCCCAGGGACGGGGGAGCCTGGGGGGCTGCCATCTCTGGGGTCGCACAGAGTCGGACATGACTGAAGTGACTTAGCAGNAAAAAAAAAAAAAAGGAAAGAAACAATTGTTATTGCATAATAGCCATTCTAACCTAGACCAAACAACAGCAGAGATAGGAAATTCTCAGCATGCTTTCATTTATTCGACTTCCATCTTTTTACATAAGTTGTAGAAATAAAACATTGTGAAATCTCACTAAGTCATTTGGAGAGGAAAAAAAAAATCCAAACGCTAGAACATGCACAGAAATAGCAATCCAACTACACAAATAAACGATAAATTTGCCTGACTGTGTTGAAATTCAATGCAATAAAAGAAAGGCCTTCAAAAGAGATAAGGTTTTAACTGCATCAAAAGATTCTTGTGCAAAATGGGTCATTCAAATCCCCGGGATGGCACTTGGCACTAATTAGTAAGTTAGGTCTTCTGACATCAAGTTCAAGGAATCTCTACTAAAAATTGCAATTTATGAAATACACTTTCAGGCAACTTGAGGCAGCTATTCAGATTTACATTAAGAAAACATGTGGTTTTGTCAACGTCCCTGTGGCAATGTTCATTTCTCATACATTACAAGGAAGCAACGAATATGATTCAAGGGTAGAGAAGGGTTTGTGCAGAAAGGTTAAGTAACTAAAAATATATGTACAAAGTTGCTTCCAGGGAAAGAGGAGGTGGTAGAAAATGATAAATACAAGTTTCTGGAGAATGTAAAGAGAAAGAAGAAAGCTGACGGGGGTCTCATGAAGGGGGGTATTTTACCAAGACAAATGGGATAAATATAGCTAATTAATGTGAAACGTCAGTTTCTTCACACCCTGCCCCACTGTTGAAAAAAAAAATCTACAGCAGAAATTTTTATTTTCAAGCTATGTAGCAAATGGAATGAGGGAAGAGGGAAGAAGGTTGTAAAGCGCATTTGGGTTAGAACAATTGTTTGTTCTTATATTCAATTTTAAGCCTGATGATTAAATTGAACACGTCTTTGTAAGTTTGTACATTCATTTTTAGAACGAATGATTAAATAGAATGAATTTTGTGAGTTCTTATATTCCTTTTTAGGGGTGATGATTAAAATGAACACATCTCTATAAGACACCTACAGAGAAAAAATGAAGCGATTTACCATACTCACAAAAGTTAAAAATAACATACATACAGACATATACAATGATAATTTCAGAATTTAGATTAGCAAACTTCATAGTTCACTTTGTATATTTATTAGTTTTTTTCTGATTTCCTCCAAAATCATGGCTTTTAAGTTTCAAACGCTTGTAGACGACTCAGCAATAATCTTCAAATAAAAGAACGTTAGAAAGGTAAAGTCTGGTCTGCAACTTTTCAAAAAAAGAAAATTTTATAAAGTTCTCCTTACCTGGGAGACTCCACAAACCAGAAACTTCCAGAGTTCTTAATTTTTTCTCCAGTTCAGCCACCCGATTCCCTAGGATTCTGGAAAAGGGGAGAAAAATGGCAAAAGACAGATCAATAAGCATCTGTCTCATTAGCTCTTAGGGCTGTGAGCAGGCTATCTGGGAAGGCTGGTGATGCCCTAGTAGAGAGAAAATGTTTTGAGACTTCAGGCACATGCTAAAAACAGTGTGTGTGTGTGTGTGTGTGTGTGTGTGTGTGTGTGTGTGTGTGTGTGTGAGCTAAACATACACAGACTCTACTGAAAATACATATGAAAATATAAAGTGAGTGATTTAAACCTTACTAAAGTGTTGCCTTTCAAGTGAATCTTCTCCCACAAAGGTAGCTGGGAAGACAAACAATGATTCTACCATTACCCAGGCATCTTACATCATTTCTATCTGGGAATTCCTCATGGCTAATGAGGAGAAGGCAATGGCACCCCACTCCAGTACTCTTGCCTGGAAAATCCCATGGACGGAGGAGCCTGGTGGGCTGCAGTCCATGGGGTCGCTAGGGTCGGACACGACTGAGCGACTTCACTTTCACTTTTCACTTTCCTGCACTGAAGGAAATGGCAACCCATTCCAGTGTTCTTGTCTGGAGAATCCCAGGGACGGGGGAGCCTGGGGGGCTGCCATCTCTGGGGTCGCACAGAGTCGGACATGACTGAAGTGACTTAGCAGCAGCAGCAGCAGCAGCAGCATAGCTAAAGAGGACACTTAATTTTGAATACTCATAAGTATCACAACTTGATTCTTTGAGGGTGGATCTGAGTTTTAGAAGCAACCAAGTCTAACAAATAAGAGGAAAGAACATGCTTGGTGATGTTACTTCGAGTCAATAAAATAATATCCACCTTCTTAGACCTAACCTACGACTTACGAATGGCCATATCCTTGATATCTAGCATAATGCCTGGTAGATAGTAGGTGCTCAATAAATATATTTCATTAAATAAATGCATTTTCCGTAGCTTGTAATGATCTCTGGAATTTAAAAATAGGCATTTGAAAACCTTTCAGAAATTATAGAATCACTAAAAATAATTACACTACTTTCCAAGATGACTATTCTGATTCACTATGATGTATAAGATCTTGAATGTGTATTTTAACAGATTACTCCGTTTACTTGGAAGCCAAACTTTGTCTCTATGCATGAAGAGACCTAAATGTGGCCACATATTTCCCCTCCTTCACTCTACACAAAATTAAATATAGTTGGGAAATGATGTGATAGTCATCTGAAACTTCAATCACTTTTCATTGGCCTGGAAATTGAAAAACCAGTCTTTATCTTTGGGGGATTTTCTTGGCACTGTTGTGCTAAAACGATGTGGAAATCACCTTAATATCAATGTTTCAAATTCTTTCAGCAGGAGAAACCAGAATGCCAGAATTGTCCTTCTATGCTTCTTTATATTCCAGACATAGATGCACAAACCCACATACATACCTAGATCTGAATATGTATCTATCAGCATATATGTATATTGCTTCTAATGCATCCTTATTTTACCTGAATTGACTTGCAGACTCTTAATTAATATTCCCTTTGAGTTCACAGAAAACTCTTTGATGTGACTCTATGTGGTTTTGTTCATCTAGGTACTTAGAGCTTTTTTATTTTCTTCTTTTCCTTAAGTCTTCAATTCTGCATAGTCTTTATCAATTACTTTCAATTTCCACTCCATTTGTTGGGTCTATTCAGCTTTCATGTCTCTGACCCCTCAATAAACACCTTTCTTCGTAATCTCGCTTTCAATATTTTGCTCAGACCTTCTGATCCTAGCTCCCTTTTCACCAGCTGATGGGTTTGAGATGCAATCACATTGGTGTTCAAGCTGATGCCTGCTTCTTAGAATGATCAGATCATCTGTACGTGGCCGCTTCTTGGAAACAAAAGATAAGGCTTAACTCTTCTGTGTACGATGAAAGATGCCGTCAGGGCAACGCTCAAAGGCGTGGTGAAGAGACATTTGGTTGTATTTTTTCTGATGTTCTTGGATAACGCAGCCACGTCCCCCAGAAACGTGCTGATGTGAATTTGCTGGTGTCTGGAACAATCTACTCTCAGGGACCTTGCCTTAGTTTGTCGGTGCTGACTGCTTTTTCCCTTAGTCTGACCCAGGCATCTGAGGCAGGGCTGGAGGTAGTAAAATGGATGCAGTAGAAGTTGTGGCAGTAGTAATGGCAACAATAACATCATCCATAACAATAACAACTATTCTATGGTTAACACAAACAGCAATTAATCTTTCCCGAATCCCAGGTCTGAGTCAGAGTGCATGCCAAACATCTGCCAAAAGTACACTTTCTTCTCTGACCTGATAAAACTCTGTAGCATAGACTGTATTTTTATCCTCCTTTTATACGTGTGGGCCCTAACAAACAGAGAGGTCAAGCAGTTTGTCTCAGGACACATAGCTCATCTCAAATCTATGTCTTTTCCCAACCCCCAGTAGAGAGGGTGCTTACCTAGCACCCTCTACTCCCATTAGAAAATAGAGGCATAGAAATTAGTCATCGTAACCAAAACCACATGCTGGACTCAGCTGGTGATGAGTATGGATTTTTAACCTATGCCTCAGGTAGATTAACCTTTGCCTCCCAAGTGCATGTTCTTAACCAATTAACACCCTCATGACACTAGAAAATCAGCATTCACACACCTAAAGCAGGTTCTCTTTAAAACTATGCATAACTGAAATATGGATGCAGCCTCAGCTGGACCTGCAAAATATAACCCAAGATGCTTCAAATGACACACGGTCTTCTAGTTGGCTTCACACTGAACAGATACAGCAGGTGGTCCACTGAATGTGATGTAACACAGTCCAGGGAGAGGAGAAGCTTATCAGAGTCTTCATAGCTGGCAGGACACACAGATGGAGACACTTGAAGTGAAAACACGGTCTGTTCAGTGAAGTTCAACCAATCCAACAATTATTGAGGCCATAAGGAACAAAGATAAGAAGCTATACCCCACAAGAGACAGTGGGGCTGTAGGAAGCCAAAAGAAGAGACATAATAAGGAGGCAGAGGAGGAGGTGACCTTGGGATACCTGAGGAGACAGATGGACATCTCTGGGAGACAGGAAGATCCAAGAAGATGAGGATGAGAGTGTATGCTGGGGGCAGGTCTACTCCCCAACGGAAAGAGAGAAGTCAGAAGAACTGGGGGCCACAGTGCCACCTGCATAAAGCAAGAAGGGACCAGAGGAACACAGGTGGAAAGGGAACAGGAGCATCAGGGCCACATGGGGAAGGGAGACAGGGTTCCAGGTCAGGTGGCATAGTTGGTATCATCTTATTCTAGAAAGTGGTCACACCGGATGAAAAAGGCCACTGAGAAGATGTGCCCGACCCTTGAGAGAGCTGTTACAAGACAGATGAGGGGGTGAAATCCAGAACCCAAGTGACAGGGTTGGAAAAGCAGCCTATGAGAAAGCTGAAGCGGTGAATACAGATGACTCTTCAAGCAGTTTAGCAGGGAATCCAAGCAGACAGTCAGGGTAGTAGCTTGAGGCATAAACAGGCTTGAGAGAGGATTTTTTTCTTTGTAAGATGCGGGGTGGGGTGAGGGGGGGTGGTGTTTAAAATAAAGTTTTTATTTAGCTGTGGCTTGTTTTAGAATAGGGAAAATTTTAGCATATGTCTACCTGATAGTCTAGAAAAACCTTCAAGACACTAGGCTTCTAGATAGGATTTTCAGTAGTAGTTTCTTATAGTACAACACCATGTATGTGTCAGTCGCTCAGTCATGTCCAACTCTGTGTGACCCCATGGACTGTAGTCTGCCAGGCTCCTCTGTCCATGGAATTCTTCAGGCAAGAATACTGGAGTGGGCAGCCATTCCCTTCTCCAGGAGATCTTCCTGACCCAGGGATTGAACCCAGGTCTCCTGCATTGCAGGCAGATTCTTTACCATCTCCGAGCCACCGGGGAAGCCCACAGGGGATCTGCAAAAGACAGAACTGGCTCAGGAACTAGCCACCACTTTGCCCTGTCCTTTCTCTCTGGACAACATGGGAAGCAGGAATCCTGATTGAGGGTCTCAGGGGAAGCCTGATCCTTAAAAGAGGAAGAATTGGCAGTGGCCCCACGCAAACGGCAGATAACCTCGCCCCCCACCTTCACCCCAGGAGATCCTCTTTTGAATCTTCGCTCTGATCCAGGACAGCTCCTGCTGCTTCCCAGATCTTGAACTTCCAGGCTACTTACCCTTGTCCAGGTAAGGGAGGGAGCAGTGAAGAGTTTTAGGCAAAGCACAGAGGGTGGTGAAAGGCCAGGATGTCCTCATGTACAAACCACTGTGGCCACCACCCTGCCAGAGGCAGAGCGAGGGCTCGTGGGAAAAGGCTGGAGAATGGAAAGTGGTGTTCCATGAGACATGCTCTTAATATTTTCCTCTTCATCATTAACCTGTTTATAAGACACACGAACCCCATCCCTTCTGTGATAATAGCTGGACAGCTGCAAACTCGCAACAAGTACCTCAAGCAAAATGCGTATTAATGAATATTCTCTCAAATTATAAAGTCCTAGGTTTATTCATCAGTTTGCCAAGATGGCTCCCATTGGGACTTCTTAGCGTTAAGGGTGGAGAAGGCAATGGCACCCCACTCCAGAACTCTTGCCTGGAAAATCCCATGGGCGGAGGAGCCTGGGAGGCTGCAGTCCATCGGGTCGCGAAGAGTTGGACGCTTACCGAGCGACTTCACTTTCACTTTTCACTTTTCTGCACTGGAGAAGGAAATGGCAACCCACTCCAGTGTTCTTGCCTGGAGAATCCCAGGGACGGGGGAGCCTGGTGGGCTGCCGTCTATGGGGTTGCACAGAGTCGGGCACGACTGAATTGACTTAGCAGCAGCAGCAGCCATAAGGGAGAGGAGGAAGGGGGATGGGCAAGGGGTACAGGGGGTAAGTGCCAGGCAGCGGAAGACCAGTAGGGGGCGCACGCTCTTACAGAACAGACACCCGCATTCATTCCTACTGCTAATGCTTCACCTTAACGAAGCCATTTAAAAATTTTAGTTACAAAAGGCTAAATCAAGGAGGGTAAGAGCAAGCAGACCAAATTCACATTTTATTCTTAGCCCCTCCTCCATCTGTTATATAATTTGTTTTTTCGCATACCCCCAAATAAAACATTTTTTGAAGATATGAAACATAAGACCCTCGAAGTATTAAAAATGGCACATTAGATACTTTATATACTGATATGAGACAATCTTCAAGATCTATTGTAATGAGAAAAAAGCAAGGTGGAAGACAGTGAAAAAACCTTTTTTTGATGAATGCTAACAACCCGCTCCAGGATTCTCGCCTGGAGAATCCCAGGGACAGAGGAGCCTGGTGGGCTGCCGTCTATGGGGTCACACAGAGTTGGACATGACTGAAGTGATTTAGCAGCAGCAGCAGCAGCAGGAGCAGCTACCATTTGTAAAAAGATAAAAATAGAGAAAGAAAAAGGAAAATCTATATGTATATAATATATGTTAGTTTTTATGTATGTCTATATAAATGCATTATACATTTGCTTATATATGTATCCTTGGAGAGGATACATAAAAAATGAGGAACGGTGGTTTCTTCCAGGAAGGTGGATTGGGTGGCTGAGAGACATTGGTTTGCTGATATATTGTTGTTTAACCTTTTAAAATGTGAATCAGATGGTTCAAAATGATTAAATAACAGTTAAAAACAAAAAGGTGTGTTGAAACAAGGCTTGCAAAATGAAAAGTCTGTCTTTCTCAATAGAAAGCAAGGGTCCATGAAACCTGGAGATGTGTGTGGTTGCAGTGGGATATGGTGGGCATGTATTAGGAAATCAGTCCATCACAAGAGATGGGAGTGTCAGCCAGCAGCTTGGGAACGTTGAGTTTAGGAGGTGGTGGGACTCAGCTGGGCTTTCCGGTAGAGGCTTGCATTGTGAGGTTGGCAGGTAATGTGCCCAGGTAAACTGCAGAGGAGGCGGGCGGGGGTCTGAGGATAGAGGATTCATGGGAGGCTCTTCCTAAGGACAAGATAATGAATGGTCTGGTGGGGAGCAAGCAGAGGGAGCAGGTAGGAGATGAACACAGAAGCAAGCATTCATTTCTTGGCAAGCATTCAGGAAATATATATTGAGTAAATGAATGCATGCATGAAAATCATAAACTTAATGCCCGTTTGCACATGAGTATTAAGGGAAGAGGAATAAAGGGTTAGACCAGTCAATCATCCTTCATTATCAAGTAATTATAAGCACCCATTGTGGGCCTAGCACTGTCCAACGTACTGCAGAGAACAGTGACCAAAATGGACAAACATTCTGGCCTTGGGACAGCTGCAACCCAAGTGATGTGGAAGCTCATCAAACCTAGGCATTAGGATGGTGGGCAGAACATGTTAAATATTCTCCGAGTCACACTTTAAGGGGCTGCGTAATATTCTGCCTTATGGATTTACTATAATCATAACCACTCTCCAGGGCTTCCTGGGTGGCCTAGCAGTAAAGAATTCACCTGCAGTGCAGGAGCCACAGGAAATATAGCTTCGATCCTTGGATCTGGAAGATCCCCTGGAGGAGGGCGTGGCAGTCCACTCCAGTATCCTTGCCTGTAAAATTCCATGGACAGAGGAGCCTGCGGGCTAAGGTCCACAGGGTCACAAAGAGTTGGACACGACTGAAGCAACTTGGCACATACACACGCTACCATTCTCCAATTTAAAAATATTCTGGTTGTTTCCACTCATTTTCACTATTAAAAATGAATCTACAGTGAACCACCTCATAAATCTCAAGAGAGTATTGTTCTGATTTGTTTCTTTCAGATAAATTTCTAGAAACTGACCCTTTGGGTCAAAGGGCACAAGCAGTTTAAAGTATATTAAAACATACTAAGGAATGGGTGCTCCAGACTCAAGACTCATTGAATTTGAGGAGCTGAAATTCAGGAGAAACTGTCAACTGAGCAGCTGGAAATGTGGGTCTTGCTCTTGACGGCAAGGTGACAAGAGTTCTAGGAAGAGTCTGAAAAGAACAGGAAGCAAAGACAGGTCCCCTGAGTGGGGGTAAGAAGATGGGCGATCAGAGAAGAGAGGAAGAGGAGGAAGAAGCCTGGGGTGGAAGGAAGAAGAGGAGAAGGGAGAGGGAACGAGGCAGCAGAGAGAGCAGGAGGAATCCAAGAAGATGGTTTTCAGGATGCGAATTGTGATGAAGAGAAATTATCGAAGAAAGAGACTCAGAAAGTGAGGTCTGGGGGTACTGGTGACCCTCACAGGAAGATTGCTGTGGAAAATTCAGAAGAGGTCTTGGGAGGTATTCAAGCCTGTCCCTGGCATCACTGCACACCTGCTAAAATTCAGAATCCCAACATTCCTTCCAGAATCCCCCCAAATCTGCATTTCTAAATCACCCCCTTCAAGTAATTCTACCATAGGTGCCCCTTACCCCCCAGCACACGCATTTGGGAGGTGGTTGGTGAAGCAGTAAAGGTGGCCTCTTGTTCACAAAGACTGGAGGTGAATGGAATTCATGGGATCCCTTTCGGGGCAGATGTTTAAGAAGATCTGGAAGGTTTCTGGAAGCAGCAGGAGGGGCAGAAACTGACAAGGCTGAAAGAAGAGGTCACAGGAGAGCCAGGCCCCAGAGCGGGGAGCAGGGGAAGGACCAATGGGTCAGTGGGTCAGTGTGTTTCCCGAGACCAGAGGGAGAGGGTGGAAGACACTGGGGAGCAGTGAGCCTCCGGGCTCTTGATAGGCAGGCTTTGTTTTCTCAGTAAAAGAGAAGCTGAGGTTACCTGCTGAGAACAAATGAGGGTTGAGAAGACCCGAGGAGGTTTGAAAGAGCCCCTGTGGATGCCTTATAGAGAGCTGGCGAGGACAGAGAAGGCTCCTGGGATCACTCCCAGCTGCGGAAATAAAACAGACCTTGTACCTATTTGAGAAGATCCCCATTTCTTCGTCCTCCCCTGAGGAGCATCTCCATTTTAGCATCTGGTTGTTTCAGTCCTTGGTTAATATTTCTTTTAAAAGAATTTTTAAAAACTTCTTCTGTCAATAAATCACCCTTGTCATCCCTCTGAGATTGCCCAGACTCCCTCCACTGCTCTCTGCCTTCTTTTATATATATCTTAATCTCCTGCGCTATCTTCCCTTCACTCCCAGCCTCTCTTTTTGCTATTTTGTTTTTACAATACTCTCCATCATTTCACGGTTGCCTCTCCCCTTGCAAGCCCCCGCCTCACCAGGCCCCCAGTTCCTGATTGCTCCCTGTTCTTGCTGGAAGCCCAGTCTTTGGGAAGCTGCTCCTACATGGCACACTTAAATTTTGCTTCCACATGTAGGTCATAAAAGCAGGACCAGCTACGTAATTTACAGGGCCCAGTGCAAAATGAAACTTCAGGGCCTTCTTGTTAAAAAAATGATCATCAGACCAAGTGCAGGGACCTTCTGAACACCGGGCTATGTGTGACTGTGTGAGTCGCTGGTCCTCGAAGCTGGCTCTATTTGCAACATTTGTTGCATTGATTTATGGTTTATTCACCATTTTCTGAACACTTCCAATTTTGCTTCTGTCATCTCTACATGACACTTTAACTTGCTTGATTTTGTCCAATGTAGTTAATATGTTTATAGTAACAGAAAAAGACATGCTCTTTTAGCTACTGTTCCTTTTCACCATCTTTTTTTTTTTTTTT
>SJYV01050115.1:664077-764643 GCA_006410875.1 Neotragus pygmaeus
AGCCGGGCTCGTCCGCACCACGTGCAGCAGCGGCAGCGCCCCGGGAGCCGGGGCCGGCGCGGGGCCGCTTGGCGCGAGCTCCTCGGAGGGGCTGCTGGACCCCGTCTACCCCCGCACCCACGCGGCGATGCTGAAGGTGGCGCAGATGGTAAGAGAGGCCGGGGTCCCGCGGGGTGACCGCGGAGGGCAGGGTCCGGGGAGGGGACGCGCCCGCGGCGGGAGCATCGCGCCCCGGGCGGGGTCGCGAGCCGCCCCAGTCAAGTTGCAGGGGGCTTCCTGCGGCGAGGACTTCGGCGCTCCCCCCGGCCTGCTCCCCCGGCCCCTGCTCCGGGCTCCCAAGTTTCTCCAGCCGCTCCGCGGGGTCGGCCTGCCTGGGGCCGTAAGAAACCACGGCCAAAGTTCCGAGCGTCTTCCTTCCTCTTCTCGGGCCGCGCCGCTTCGGACCCGCGCGGGGGCGGGGAGTGCCGGGGGGCGGCGCGCAGGCCGCGGAAGCCGACCTCTGCCAGCTCTCTGGCCGCCGCGTCTTCCCGCTAGCCCCGCGCCGCTGGGCTTCCTGCCACCGAGCGGCCTCGCCCGAGCGCGGGGTCCACGGCCCGGCCTTCCCGGGGGCAGAAGGTGCGGGGACCCTCGGGGCAGCCGTCCCGGGCCCTCCCCTCGACTCCCGAGGGAGGGCCGGCCCTCGGGGCCCCTGGACGGCAGTGGTCACTCGGGAGGCCTCTGTACTTGTGAGGAGCGGGCATCTCCGGAAAGGGAGCGGGGCGGGACGGAGGCCGGGCCTCCAGCGGCGCAGACCTTCCCGGCCTGTTCCCCACTCTCTCTCTCTTCCCAAGTTTTTCTTCCTCACAGTTTTTAAACCTGAAACCCCTTTCCCGTTTGTCTGATGTGTTTGGAAACTCGGCCGGGCTCTTTGTGATTCCACTCCTGATAATGTTTGCAGCGAGAATGGTAGAGGGGAAAGCGGTTGTTTTGCCAGGAGGGAGGGATGGGGCTTATACACAAGGTCACGGGCCCAGAGGCCGGGCTGCCTGGACACAGGGTGAGAGCCTCGCAGGCATCCACAGCTCTGTTACTCTGGGGGCCAAGGGCGCGTGGAGGGGACTCTGGTTTCCTGCTTAGGCCAGAACTGAAGGAAAGAGGCTCTGAGTTCCCTTTTCTTAAAGAAGAGCATCTAGATGGACTAAAAATTAGGAAGTGGAAGTATTTTAGCTACTAACCAAAATAAATCATGCACAGCTGCGTTGGCTTTGAGTAAGGCATTTTGGGGGATTTAGGCTAAGAAATCTGATCAGCCAGATAGAGGGGACCTACCTACCTCCCCACAAACTCCAGAGTGCTTGCCTGGAGAATCCCAGGGTCAGGGGCGCCTGATGGGCTGCTGTCTATGGGGTTGCACAGAGTCGGACACGACTGAAGTGACTTAGCAGCAACCTACCTCCCCATCCTTAAGAAAGATGAATGGGAGCCTTGGAAGGTGTATCAGGAGCTGAATGATGAGATTAGTGGACAAAGATTGGGGTCAGAGCCATCCATAAGTTTAATAGACACAGACAGTGGAGAGGATTTGAAACCACCGCTTAATTCCGCTCCTAAACTAGCCTCTTTCCTTTGGCCCATGGGCCTAGTTGCAGGTGACAGTGATGGCCCTATGGCCCAGAGAGAACAGACTTGGAGAATTGCATCTCTACGTGCCCAGAGAGTTCTCACACCTTCTTCTTTCCTTGGGAACTGCCCTATGGATCCAGGCCGGGTTTGAGCAGACCCCCTGGGCACGAAGTTGCCGTTGCCATGGTCATATTACTACGCAGAGACCACTTAGGGCTGATCTCCTTCTCTTCTCTGGGAGTCCCCCCAAATCCACTACTCGAGGAAGGAATGTCCGTCCAGATCGTCAGAGTGTGAGCTGGAGCCGGGCCTCCTGGCATCGTCCGTGTCCCTGAGGGGCCTGAGCTGGAAGGAGTGCCCTGGCCCTGCAGGCATCCAGGGGGCCTCGCCCGGGGCTCCAGCAGCCCTCCTCATCATTTTGTTTGTTCATTAGACTTCGGTGAGTGCTGTGTTCACCTCTGTTTCTCCGGAAACAGATAGCTGTGACAAAGCCCTTGCCCTCAAGGATTCTGTGGTTTTGCTGAGGAGACAGACTTGTCCCCAAACTGCCTGGCTGATGTGATGAAAGATCTGTGGTTGCCCACATAAGGAAGGAAGGACGGAGGGAAGATTAAGGTGACATTTGAGTTGAATCTTGAGGGTTGAGTGTGGGTGTGTCGGGCTGGGCACGGCCTGTTGGCCTCCCAGTGACTTTATTCCGGTGATTCTGGGGAAGGGGGACATAGAAAGGAAGGAGATAGGGTGAGATGAGGGCCAGTGATGGACAGTTCTTCCTGACACTTAGGACGGGGTTTATCTCTCTTATTGAGCATCTGCTCTGTCCTTACCTCTGCATAAGCCAACCGTGTGGAGACAAGATAGATCCTTTCAGCAGAGACTCTGACACTTGCAGAACCATAATAGGGAAGGAGAATCAGAATGTAGTTTCATAAGCAGTGAAGATGGAAATCTAAGTGTCTTCCAGAAGCTTCCCTTTTTAAAAGTTTTATTTTCAGTCACACTGTGCAGCTTGTGGGATCTTGGTTCCCTAATCAGGAATTGAACCCAGGCACTCGGCAGTGAGGGCCCCGAGTTCTAACTACTGGACCACCAGAGAATTCCTAGAAGGTTCCTTTATTTACTCAGTAAATGTAGAGCACCTGCTGTATGCTAGGACAGTGGGGTCAGCCCCTGACTTCTTTATGGTGTAATTGGGAAAATAAACATTGAGTGGTTTTACATATAAAAGTGTACACTGGGACAAAAGTTACGAAGGAGAGGCCCATGGAGCACCTGTCCCGAGCCTTTTGGGCACCAGGCACCAGTTTCATGGAAGACAGTTTTTCCATGGACTGAAGACGGGGGATGATTCAGGATGATTCAAGTGCGTTACATTTATTGTGCACTTTATTTCTGTTATTATTACATCAGCTCCATCTCAGATCATCAGGCATCAGATCCCAGAGGTTGGGGACCCCTGCCACAGGGAATTAACTGGGAGATCTACCCTGTCAGGGAGGTAAGGAAGGGCTTTTCTGTGGAAGGGATATTTGGAGGATGAGGGAACAGCATTATCAGAAGGAAGAGCACAGACAGGCTCAGTGACTGGAGGAAAGAGGAGTGATGATGGTTGGAGGGAAGGAACAGGGCTGGGAATGGTGTCAGTGAGTCTGGAGAAGCATGCGGGGACTAGCCCATCCAGGGTCTGCCAGAGCGTGCTGAGAATACGGTGCTTGTTTTAAGGTTATCCCGGAGGTAATCATATCAGTATCAATCGAAGCGATGGTTCTCAGCCTGGGACTGCACAGCCCCTTAGGGTCATTTTGGAACTTCATGGAAATTGTCTTTTGGCCGTCACTGGGATTAGGATCATATTCAGGATGTGTTTCATTCATTTCAACAAAGTAATGAAGGCATTGCAACTACCCTACCTGCTACCTGCTAAGTAGCTTCAGTCGTGTCCGACTCTGTGCGACCCCAGAGATGGCAGCCCACCGGGCTCCCCCATCCCTGGGATCCTCCAGGCAAGAACACTGGAGTGGGTTGCCATTTCCTTCTCCAATTCATCAAAGTGAAAAGTGAAAGTGAAGTCACTCAGTCGTGTCCGACTCCTAGCGACCCTATGGACTGCAGCCTTCCAGGCTCCTCCGTCCATGGGATTTGCCAGGCAAGAGTACTGGAGTGGGTGCTACCCTAAGGAGAGGTGTTATCAGGAATGCCGTGGAAGGAGACTAAGTGAGTATGAGAGTCTGGGGAGAGTGCCTGAATTTTTCTGGCCTCCTAAAGACTATCTAGGAGCCTGGGGCAAGTACGGACTTCCCTTGGGTATTCACAGCCCACATCCCAGACGGAGTTAGGCGGTGGGGGATCGCAGCCTCTGATATAACCATGGAAAGACCTGTTAGTGGAGAATGAGCAAGCAAGCCCAGAATGGCTCACCCTTCATGTTCTGTCTCAGGTCTGTGTGGAAGGAGGAGCCCCAGTTTGGTTCCCAAATGCAGCTGGCACTCCCATGCCCTATTTTGTGGCAGCTGGAGGGTTGAGGGCAGCAAAGAACCTCATGTTAAGAGGTTTTGACCCCTTGGGACTTCCCTGGTGGTCCAGTGGCTAAGACTCCAAGTTCTCAATGCAAGGGCCCTGGCTTTGATCCTTCGTCAGAGAACTAGATCCCATATCACACAGCTAAGACCCGACCTAGCCAAAAAAAAAGTCTTTCACCCCAACCCAGTCCCAGTCCAACAACAAGAAACTGCTGTCCATCAATGGTCAAACAAAAATAATAAGACGTAACTTACAGGCTTTATTCCTGATAACAGAAGTAATACTTGTTCATTGTAGAAACTTCGGGAAACAGAGAAAAAATTAGACCCTCCCACTCCCTCTCCCTCTGGGTTTAATATTGAAAGTAAAATTTTACACTATTTCGTAGGTGACATACAATTTGCAGTTTTTGGTTTTGTGTTATTTTTACAAAAGTAGGATGACACGCTACAGTTTGTAAAGTGCTTTTATTTGGTCAACAGGTGATGGATGATTTCTCATGTCACCTAAGGTTTGCACACAATGAGGTTTTCAGCAGTGTTTTTGCAGCCAGTTACAAATGTACTGTGGTTTGTGTGACCAGCCCCCTCCCCTTTTTTAGTGGCTCAAGGAGCTTTCGGTTCTGCCTGATGATGAACAAGACAGTGATGAACTGCTCTGCAGAGAGGTTTTGGTGTGCAAAGCTATTAATACTTCCTTGGGATAAATGGTCATGACCTTTCACAGAGAGAGAGATGGAGTGCGTCTTGCCCTGCTGAGCATGCTGGCCTTAAACAACTCTCTAGCCTTGTTAACATCCAGAAATCAATTGTTGTCTCTGAATCATCCAGAAATTTCCAGGAGACAAAAGTGGTAGTAATAATAGTCTTATTTTCAGTCTTATTTTCACTGTCTGATGGTTTAGAAAAGAAACAGGTGGGCTAGAAGACTTTGTAAGGATTTTATTTTATTTTTTTAAGAGCTTCATAAAAAAAGATTTATTTCTTCAGAGTTTTACATCAGTCATTGGTTGCTGGTATGAAAATATCTCTTTTTTAATTCTTTGGCTCAAGGGTGATACCGTTGGTCAGAGTAGGCACATGTCCTTTTCAAAAGCAAGAGGTCTTAGAGAAATCTGTGTGTCCCGAATGAAACAAGAACTGTGTAATGTCCATTGCAGTCTCTCTCCTTTATCACCTACTTTTGATGTGGACCATTTTTAAAGTCTTTATGGAATTTTTTACAGTGTTGCTTCTGTTTCTTATGTTTGGAGGCATGTGGGATCTTAGTTCCCTGACCAGGGTTCAGACCCGCACCCCTCAACATTGAAAGGCAAAGTCTTAACACTGACCCATCAGAGAAGTCCCTCTTTCCATCAAATACTTTGAAAGGCAGTTGTGTTTAAGCAATGGCAACAGCCTCCACATACTTTGGAAGGATGACAACACCCCATGGGTGTGAGGATTTGTTTATTCAGGCTGCAGACAGTGTGGATTTCCTAACTACTGGCAAGAATTCCCCTGCAAGGCACCCCAAATAACTGTCTGCACCCCAATCGGGACCCACTGGCCAGAGGAGAGGGTCCTGATGAAAACAGCAGCTGAAGGGGTCCACCAGGCTGGGGGATGAGGGTGGGGATTTGGGGGCTGTGCGTGGTCCCACGTGAGTCCAGACAGCCACACAGGGTCCCTGGCATCACAGTGGATCCTGGAGACCCTCCAGGACATTCCGAGACCGCCCTGTGTGGGTCAGCACATTCGTTTCAGTTCTTTCCTCCCTTCCTCCCAGGCTCATTCCCTGCTTTCCAGGCTGGCGCTTCCTGCCTGGGGTCCCTGGCTGCCATCTGCTTCCTCGCCCTGCCGTCTGCCCGTGGCACCAGCCCAGGCCTGCTGCCCAGGAGCCTCCCGGTGACCCGCCGCCTGCCTCATGCTGTCCTCCTTTGTCACCAGTTTGGCTCAGAAGGTTATTTGCCCGCTGCTCACTCCGGGGCATTCCTCTGCTGGGTCCTTAGCAACCCCCTGGCACTGGTGGCCTGGCCCAGGGCCTGGCGCTGGCTGCCGGCCCTCCATCCTCTGGCCTTCCTGAGAGATGAGGGCTCATAAGCAGAAGGGGCCCTCTTCCCAGCGCAGCCCCATCCTCTGCACCAGCGGTGGTCAACCTCCTGCTGAGAAAGCCTTTCACCTAATCTGTGTTTTACTTGGCAGTGACAAGGCTCTTCCTTTCCCTGGGGCAGGCTTTTCCTTTAAAGAAATAGGTGGACAGATTCATTGATAGAGAAAGAGAGAAATTGTCTGGAAAGTGTTTGCCACACATTATACAGAAGAGATTACTGTGAAATTTTCAGAGTAAAGCGGGTATCACTCTTATTCATAGAGGTGGAGACAGTGAAGGGAATTCAGAAGGGGATAGGAAAGAGAGAGAAATTAAATAAATGCTTTTGGGCACAGAGTAAATTAGACCTTCTGGAATGCAGAGAGAGTAACTACAGAGAGAATGACCTCCATACCTTTTTACTCATTTCTTCCTCTTAAGTTTTCTTTATTCCCCTAAGGGGGCGGCAACAATGCTAGTATTGTTTAAAGGGAAGTCTCTTTAAAACTTTTTCTCTCATATGATGAAAGTGATACTTAGCTAATAATAATAGTAATAATAGCATTTATCATACATTGAGTTCCTGTTAGGTGACAATGACTGGGTTAGGTGTTTTACATGTGTGGGCTTATTCAATCCTCAAAATAGGTAGTTCCTATAATTATCTGCATCTTACAGATGAGGAAACAGAAATTTGGTAACTTGCCCAAAATCACAAAGCCATAAATAATGAAGCTGCATTTGGGGCAGTTTGAGTCTAGATCTTGAACTCATAAAAGGACAACTTGGAGTCACTTTTTTTCATTATCAATATGCCATGAAGAGTTTCCCATGTCTTTAAACCTTTTTTTTTTTTCTAATTACTTATTTATTTGGCTGTACTGAGTCTTAGTTGTAGCACACACATCTTGATCTTCTTTGTAGCATGCAGGATCTTTAGTTGCAGCATGTGGAAGCTAGTTCCCAGACCAGGGATTGAATCCAGGCCCCCTGCCTTGGTAGTGCAGAGTCTTAGCCGCTAGACCACCTAGGAAGTCCCCTCATGTCATTACAGCTTACCTGGGAAGGATGCTGTTGTACTACATACGAGTCCATTGTTTGGTTAGAGGACCCCCCTGGCTCCTCTTTGGTGGACAGGCAGTCGCAGAGTTAAAAGGAGGTGCTCTGAGATGTCCCAGCAGGTGCTGATGACAATTTCACCTTTTGCCAGAGATGAATTCAGGCCGAGTGGGGGAAATCCCTCTCTGGGGTATAGGACAGACAGAGTGTGTCATACTTTAGAAAGCGTTTCACGTATTTCTCTCTGGGCCTGGAACGCTTAAGAGGGAACCATTAGGAGGACTTCCCTGGCTCCTTGATCAGAGAACTAAGATTCTGCATGCCACATGTGGCAAAAAAAAAAAAAAAGTTAAATCATTAGTATCATCCTTGCGTTATGTCCTGAGTTCCTCCCAAGAGAAGAGCTAAAGTTCAAGTGTCTGCCTTTTCATGCCAGGCAATTTCACGTTCAGTTTCCCTTTGGCTAATCCTTAATGACTGTTCGTTAATTATTTCCCCCTTCTTTTGATTGAATGAAGGCTGAGAGATTTTGTCACTTGCACAAGGTTGGAAAATTCTATTAATTTCTGGAGCCAGTGTGGGAACCTAAGTGCCATGGTCTCACCCTTCCCCCCATGGTGTACTATCTCTCTGTGTGTGGCAGACAGGCTCTCAGGCTCCCCCTCTGTGGCTGACACACCCTAGGGGACCCCTCCCATGAGTCACTTTGCTGTTCAGTTGCTCAGTTGTGTCTGACTCTTTGTGATCCCATGGGCTGCAGCACGCAAGGCTTCCCTGTCCATCACCAACTCCCTTAGCCTGCTCAAACTCATGTCCATCGAGTCAGTGGTGCCATCCAACCATCTCATCCTCTGTCGTCCCCTTCTCCTCCTGCCTTCAATCTTTCCCAGCATCAGGGTCTTTTCAAATGAGTCAGCTCTTCGCATCAGATTGTCAAAGTATTGGAGCTTCAGCTTCAGCATCAGTCCTTCCAATGAATATTCAGGATTGATTTCCTTTAGGAGATGTGATGTCATTCCCATGGTTATGTCTTGTGCCTGGGCAAAGGGATGCTGCAGATGTAATTAAAGCTCCAAGTCAGTTGATTCTGAGTTGATCAAAAGGACATTATCTTCAGGTGAAAATCCCTCAGTCACGTCCGACTCTTTTCAACCCCATGGACTGTAGCCNCAAAGTATTGGAGCTTCAGCTTCAGCATCAGTCCTTCCAATGAATATTCAGGATTGATTTCCTTTAGGAGATGTGATGTCATTCCCATGGTTATGTCTTGTGCCTGGGCAAAGGGATGCTGCAGATGTAATTAAAGCTCCAAGTCAGTTGATTCTGAGTTGATCAAAAGGACATTATCTTCAGGTGAAAATCCCTCAGTCACGTCCGACTCTTTTCAACCCCATGGACTGTAGCCTGCCAGACTCCTCTGTCTATGGGATTCTCCAGGCAAGAAAACTGCAATAGGTAGTCATTCCCTTCTCCAGGGGAGCTTTCCCATTCAGGAATTGAACCCAGAGCTCCTGCATTGCAGGTGGATTCTTTACCATCTGAGCCATCAGCCTGGCTTAATCAGGTAACAGTCCTTAAGAAAGATACTGGGTTCTTCCCAAAGGGAGAGATTCTCTTGCTGACCCTGGAGAACTAACCTGCCCTGCTGGGCCCAATAGAGGGCCACATGAGGCACAGCTATGGGTCGTGTCTAGACGCTGAGAGCAGCCCTCAGCTGAAATCAACCAGAAAATAGGATCCCATAGTTGGAGCAGCACATGAGCTTGGTTGAGAACTCCAAGCCTCAGAGGAAACCCCAGCCAGGCCCCCACCTCGACTGCAGCCTCGTGAGACCCTGAGCAGAAGACTCTAGCCAGAGCTCCTGATTGCTAAAAACTGTGAGATTTTAAATGAATGTCAGTTTAAGCTACCTACCTGGGGTAATTTGTTAGGCAGCAGGAGATAGCTCATACACCCACAGAAACACACGTCTCCTGCATCAGATCTGGCGTTTTCATGGCTGCTCCTCAGCAAGAAAGGCCAGGGAGTGGAGGGTCAACAGCCGTGCAGTAGGCAGGAGGTACAGTGGCCATTTTAAATATGTATTTACTTTACTTGGCTGCATTGGATCTTGGTTATAGCATGCGGGATCTTTGTTGTGGCTTATGGGCTTACCCTGCAACATCTGGGATCTTAATCCCCGGACCAGGGATCGAACCCATGTTCCCCACATTGCAAAGCAGATTCTTAACCACTAGACCACCAAAGAAGTCCTTCAGTTCAGTTCAGTTGCTCAGTCGTGTCCGACTTCTTGTGACCCCATGAATCGCAGCACGCCAGGCCTCCCTGTCCATCACCAACTCCCGGAGTTCACTCAGNCCAGCCCCAAGTATCCTGCATCCTGCATTGAACATAGACCGGCGCCTCGTTTCTTACATGATAGTATACAATTAGTACATATGTAGTGAGTGTCAAGGTCTCTAATTTCAAGGGACAACTTCTTCAATATATTTGGGAAAGAAGTTATCTATCCTGTATTGGTCTGTGAATTGTCCACTTGGCAGCAAATTCTCTGAATTGCAAGTTCTTCTGAAACTGCTCTGCAGTGAACACCACACTCTTTGCTCTTGCTCACCACTTGGGTTTGCAGGACCATGTCCTACTCAGCGGCTTCCAAGGTGGCGCTAATGGTAAAAAGCCTGCTGCAGTGTTGCCACCGCCTTGCTCTTACACCCAATAGCCTAAGCTCTTGTCTTATTCTCTGATCTTCACATTCTCAGCACTCAGCATATCTTCCATCCCATAGTCAATTCATAAGAGACATATTTTGGGTGAATATGTGCTGACTGTGATTTGTCAAGCACAATGATGCTGGACATTGGGGATACAATGGTATATAAAAGCCCCTGCTTCTCATAGTCTGTAGTTCCACAAGGAAGATGAAGAATTCAATGGACAATTCAGATAATATATGATAAGTGATACATCAGGTTGGTGAGGCAGAAAGAAGATGGGGAGGAGGGATACAGGTTGGGCTGAAGTAAGGGTCTAAGGGTTGTAGCTGGGTTGAGGTGTGAAGGTTGAGCCTGGTGACGGAGAGGAGAGGTATCTATGACTTGGAGGAAGTGTTAAGTGAAGGAACTGGAAAATTGATATTGTGCTCAAATTGATATAGGCTTATTATTTCAAAGGCACAGAAGGTCTGAGAAAACTCTATACTCATGATGTGCTGAAGAAGAAAGCTACTATCCAGGAATAGATCAAAGAACTGGAAAGTTTCCTTGGGAAGTGTTATGTCTTGAGTCGGAGGCTAAATCTGCTCATGGCATTTACTATGTGTGATGACCTAGTAATCAGAATCCTTTATAAAATGTAAAAAGGCTCATTAGCAGGGAAAGTAACAAAATCCATTTTAAGAAGTACTTGAGCAAATCTTGAGAAGGAGAAAAAAATACAGTGATGGACAAGTTATTGTATGAAATAGACATGAGCACAATATCTTAATCTCCTGGCAGGTATTCTCCCAGGCTTTGAGCCATTTTAATTTTCTTCCAACTTATAAATTACTTTAACATTTCTAAGGGACACAGATGTGTTTTAAATTGATAAGTCAAGTGTTAAGCATCACTTCTAGTAACAGGCAAAGAATTCACAGTCTTTAATTTTTACATCTAATTTACTTCAGTTGAGGTGTAGTGAAATGTATATTATTTCTTAATTTGACACCTTCCATTGGAGAGGTCCTATTTTATATGCATTAGTCACAAGCGTGAAATTAGTCACTGGGAAGGCTAACTGTTCCAGATTCTTTTGACCTTATGGCTGGAAGGAATTTAATTGTAACCTTCATAAAAAGAAAGGAATTCTGGTCACTAGGGAAGATGATTACATGGTCATTGACAATGTGAACTTGAATGGCTACATTAGTTCTTTAATTATAATGAATCAAGAAGAAATGTTCAAGGTTGGAGAGGAGGCACTTGATAGGGGATAATGACAGGTACTTATGCAAATAATATCAACACTGACGGAACCAAGAGGCCAGAGCTTTGGGCCAGCTAGAGATTTCAGCCAGGAGGAAGTACAAAACCTTCTGAAGACTCAGCATCTGTTATTAAAACTACCATGCGAAGTGACATGTTTCTCTTCACTAAATCTCATGATGGAGATTTTCTTTGTTAGAACAGCTGTTCTGTTGTCTTTTCCCTCTTAAAATTTTCATGCTGATTCAGTGTTTTTAAAAAAAATTAGTTAATTTATTTTGTTTTTTGGCTGCTGTGGGTCTTCGCTCCTGCAAGTGGGCTTTCTCTCTTTGAGGTGAGTGAGGGGCTGCTATCTCATTGTGGTGCTTGGGCTTCTTGTCGTGGCACCTTCTTCTGTGGAGAAGCGCAAGTTCTCGGCACACAGGCTTCAGCAGATGCAGCACGTAGGCTCGGTAGTTGTAGCTCGTGGCTCGAANTTTTTTTTTTTTTTGCTGACCTGGAAAAATGGCATGAGACTCCGTTCCAGGCCCCATAGTCTGGTAAGTTGATGCTTTGGTGTTTCTACTCTAAAAGCTCCAGAACACCGTGCCATGAGGTTAAAATGGCATGAGGAGGTGAGTCCCCTAGAGGAGACTTGAGGACAGTAGGTCAAGTTCCCCAGGCATGGATACCATCAAAATCAGCCAGGCAATATGCATGGCTTGATGAGTGGCTCAGACTAAGCACTCAGTGAGGAATAGCTGGTATTCTCTCCTTGTTGATCCAGGTAAGCTTCCCTCCCCTCTTCGAAACCTCTAGATTTGACGGTTCTCCTCTCCTTCCCTTAAGGCTGGCAGCCCACCTGGTTGCCACTTGGTTGCCTGCTGATAGCCATCGTCCCACCAATCTCCCGCCCACCCTGCACCCCAGGGTCTGGCCACCTACTTGTTGGTCTGCCTCTGGTGCTGGATGACCATGTTTTTCTCATGGATCGTCTCCAACAGGGCTGTTGCCAGAGATTTCAGATCAGAAATGGACTGTGGAGTCGCTGGGAGACTGCACCCGTGATCCTCAGATAACAGATCCTGAACTAGGAGGGATATAAAATTACAACTCAGTCTTAAATCCTTCTGGAATGATCAAAGGCAAACCAATGTTACTTCTTCCTGGACAACGAAGCTGGGATCAATTCCTGACTTCTATGTGCTACTGTGTTGTAATTGAAGAATCCACTTCAAGTGTCAAAAGTAAAATGAGATAAAAGTCAGTGTGAGAATTAAACAGAAAGGAGGAGTCCTTGAGGACTTTTGCAACATTTTTTTAAAAGGTAATAATCTTTTGCATTTGTCTAGTATTTTATACTTCAAAATGCTCATACTAATTCATCTGAGACTTCAAATTTTAAAAAGAACCTGGAAAAAGTTACTTATTCCCATTTCATGGACAAAAAAGCAAGGTGCTGATGGATTAAAGCCATTAGCTGAAGGTTACCTTCTTTGAGGTCTATTCATTCAGCCACACTTCTTCACTCTTTCTTGAGTATCTGCCTGTTATAGGCAGCATTACGCTGAGAACTGGGCTGTGTGCTGTGACCCCATGGAGTGTAGCCTGCCAGGCTCCTCTGTCCATGGAATTCTCCAGGCAAGAATCCTGGGGTAGGTAGCCTTTCCCTTCTCCAGGGGATCTTCTCAACCCAGGGATCAAACCCAGGTCTCCTGGATTGCAGGCGGACTCTTTACCAGCTGAGCCCCCAGGAAGCCCAAGAAAACTGGAGTGGGTAGCCTATGCCTTCTCCGGTAGATCTTCCCCTGGGAACTGAACTGGGGTCTCCTGCATTGCAGGCAGATTCTGTACCAATTGAGCTATCATTATGCTGGACATTTATGTTGTTTTCAATGTTTTTTTTTTTTTTTCTTATAATTAATGAAGAAGAAATTTCTTGAAGCTAAGTGCTTGCATATGTCTGTAATCATTTCTTATTGGCTCAAAGGGGATTGGTTTAAGGCTTTTTGTAACAGACTGCCAAATGGTTCTCTAGAAAGGTTTGGCTGACTGACTTCTCTGCCAGTGTGCTTGAGCTTGGCTGGCATTCCCCACAACAGTGACCGGACTGGGTCTCAACATTCAGAGATGTTTGGCTGTCAAGGGTATACACAGCTGTACTTAGATGGGCTACTCCACATTTCTATAGAGTACTGTAGTTTTCTTTTTAAAAATAATTCTAGGGTGTCCTTTTCTAGTTGAGGGGGAAAAAAAGGAGTTGCTTAGGCAGGCTGGATTCAGCACATTTTTTTTTTTTTTAATTCACCATAGCTCTTATGAAGACTACCAAGTGATCCTTGCTGGTCTGCATTGCCAACAGCCCCAAACAGGCCAGCCCAGCACGGTCCACTTGAGGCTCACGTTTAAAACTGAATCCCCAAATATTAAGTGTCAGAAGCAAGCGCTCTGCTATTTATTCCCCTGACTGTTCATGGAAGATCATTATTTTTCATCGGAATTGACAAGGAGGAGGAACAAGATTGCAATCAATAACAACTTCTTTGAAAAAAGGCATGCGTGCCATGATAAAATGATTTCAGTAGCTAGGAGACTTTTCTAGTCTGATCTCAGAGGCCACAGAAAGAAGAAATGCAATGAGGATGGAACAGACACTTGGGGATGCTGACCTGGTGATTACAGAAGGGAAAACAATCCAGAAAGGAGAGTACAGTTAGATGAACAGATGCAAATGGGGTTCGTTATTGGAGAAACTTTTAATGCAGCAGCTCTCCAAGCAGGGTACCCAAACCAGCACTGCATCAGCTGGGAACGTTTTAGAAATGCACACCCTCTGGGTTTACCCTAGGCCCACTAAACTGGAAACTCTCAGGCGGGGCCCTGTAATCTGTTTTTTAACAAGCCCTCCAGGCAATGATGATGCAGGGGGAGGTTTGGAGGTGACCACTCTAAGGACTGGGCTTTCCAAGTGGTGCTGGTGATAAAGAAACCACCTGCCAATACAGGAGATGTAAGAGACACAGGTTTGAGCTCTGGGTCGGGGAGATCCCCTGAAGGAGGGCATGGCAACCCACTCCAGTATTCTTACCTGGAGAATCAACATGGACAGAATGAGCCTGGTGGGCTACAGTCGATGGGGTCACATTGAGTCAGACACAACGGAAGTAACTTAGTATGCACGCATGCACGCTCTAAGGATCACTTTGGTTCCTAATTCACAAACTGAGATGTGGACCCACAGCACCAGCATTCTGTGATCATACACGGTCCCTCCCAGAAAATGACCCCTACCTTGCTTTGCAGACAGGACTCCAGTCAGAGCGCTGCTGCTGGATTTGTTCTGGCCTTTTGAGTTTTTCCGTCTCTCAAGAGCATTCTAAGCAGCATTGGGAGCAAACAAAAACCTCTGTCAGAAAAGCCCATAAAGGAAAAGTACCTAATTTCGGTAGATACATCCACCCCTCCAGCACACAAGAACTCTTTGCAAACTAAATGCTGGCCTGACTTTCAAAATTCAGAGTCCTTGCCAAAGAGTTCTGATTTTTACGGACCTGGTAAAGAGTTTTTTTTTTTCAGTTGGTGCCCAGCATAATTACAGCAATTACATCCTCCTATATATAGAAGATACTCAATGCATATGCGTTAAATTAAATCAAATCTGAAACAAGAACTTAGTCTAATGTGTGAAGTCACTAGTTATGGAAACCCCTTCCGAACAGACATGAGATAGAGGCTGGGTTTAACTTTCGTGGAAGAACTGAATAAATGTCGTTAAGTGAATGCATACACACGTTTTTTAAATTATGTATTAATTATACAATGTTAAGAGCTATGTGTATATATAGATGGATATAAACTCAAGCCTGGCCCCCACAGAATGGAAAAGGAAGGACAGCATAGAGACTTCCGAGAAAAAAGCAAATGTTGAAAATCAGGAAAATGAGCCGGCTCTCCCCAGCATCTAGACGGCTGTAAAACTTCACCCTCAGGAAGAGAAGTCAATCTATTTTCAAAGCATAGAAACCCAGGAGATTTTGCTAATTATAACACTTACAACTAACATCTGCAGAAATAGATATTATCTAACTAATGGCGCTGGAATTAGACTAAATAACAGTGGGGAGAATTTAAACATTCTGTCCTTTCAGTATGACGTGAACATTATCGTTTAGATTGTGATTTCCTAATCTTTGTTTCCTCATCGCTCAGAAATCATTTTCTTATGGATAATTAGGAGACAAAGAGCATCTGATATCAAAACACTGTACAGAAAAGCTAGAGAGGAAACTCAATTTAATATAGACTGAGGCTGTAAAGTGGTTGCATCCAGATGCTGGTGGTCTCAGTGTACCCTGTGCAGGTAATAGAAGGAGCTCTTGCAAAACCTATTTTTCTTGTGTTTGCTGTTTGGGGGCTTAATTCTCACTGGTTCCTCAGTTTAAGCATTCTTATTGAACTATCTAGAGGGCAGGCAAGCACTAGAATATCTTTGGCACATAAAAGAGAATTAAAATAGAATGGCATTTAGATGTACAGTGGTGAATCATCACCATCACTGTCATAATTTTCTACCTTGTATTTGGCAATGTTAGATTTCAAGAGGTTGACCTCTTCGTGAAGTTGCTTTAATCTCTCTTGAAGGTACCTGGAAAAGAATACATACAACTAGAAAGAGTTTGAGAGCAAAATAAAAAGCATGCATTCAAACATAAGGTGGAAAAAAGGAAAATCACACACCTGAAGAACCACTTTTTACATATAATGCCTTCCCACCACCCAAAAGAGGTAAAGTGCATCTTGGTGACCTCTTCTTAAGTGGATGTGATGAAGGTCAAATATTCCCAAGTCACCTAAACCTCACTTCAGAACAGCCCTCTGCAGAGATCCCCTAAGTGGTATCAACACAGTTTTCAAATAATTCTCATTAAGATGATTCCACTGGGAAGCAAAGCAGGAAGAGGACACCAGACACGCTGTTAAGTTAGTCACATACAGACACGGAAATTTGCCTCCAGGAAAAGAAACAGCTAAGGGAATTCCTCAATTTATTTTCTTGTTCTTTTCTGTCTTCTTGATAGCAATAACAAGCAGCTTTCACTGTTCCCTGCCCTTCTCACCCAACCGGAGACGGCAGGGAAAGACTGCAGGAATGTAGCTTGTAAGCATTTGGTTGTTCTTTTGTTACTTTTACAACTAATGGGCGACATTAATATCATTGCTTTAGAGTTGGGACTTTCCTTTCATTGTAAGGCAATTTTATCAAATAGAGCTGCAAATAACTCCCAGCCTGCAGGCAAGTGGAGGGCCAGCACCCTGTGACCACAGACCAGGGTCTGGGCACTTGCCTGTTCTCCATACACAAGGCATCCACATCAATGATACGGTTCTCATGGCCACTCAGGATGTGGTTCAGCTCCTGGTTGAGCCTCTCGACTTTGTCCTGATAGGAAGACCGTTCTTCTTTAACATCCTGAAGTTCATCCACAGAAGCCTGTAGGTCATGCTCCAGAGACTCAATCTGAAACCAAAGGAAGCGCCCTTACTTAAGGAGTTCTGCAGACACTGGCTTTAGGGTTAGAGAGGGAATCTTCTGTTTTGCTGACTGACTTTTAGAGAGCTTATTAATGCCAGCCACCTTCTATAAAACCATAAGTGCCACACATTGGACTATGATGAAAGCTAAGAACAAGGAGATGACTTCTAGCCAGTCACTCACTATATCCAAGATGAGACAGACATGGCAGCTTGGAAGCACAGAACTTCTTGCTTACTAACTGCAGCCTGCCCTTTTAAAGCCAGAGGCTTGGAGAGGGCAAATCCAGACACTGGTAACAGGAGCCAGTGTCTTACAACTACATACTTTTTTAAACCACTCTAGACCCAGAAATCTTGTTCTGTTCTTCAAAATCACTTAATAAGAGAAGAAAAACGAAGTCGAGGCTCTCTAAGCTGCTCCCTAACTAGGGCTCGGTACCCGTTGAGATTTAGACTAAAAAGCATCGCTCAGTATTTCAGCTGAAACTTGCAAATTAAGGCCAGTTCGACATGTTTGTTCGCTCCCTGTCTGTCCTGGGTACAGGGGCTGTTTCAGAACAATGACACCCAAAGTAAGACAGCAGATCTGCTCGAAGCCAAAAACAGAAGAGATTGCTGGAGAACTTAGCAGAGAATGGAGGGAGTAAGTGCATTCCAACTATATCCTTCTTCCTCTTCTGGCCACATCCCAGACACCCCACACTCTCGGAGAAACAGGGCACAGTCTACTCTCTCTGCGTCGTGCCCAGCTGTGCGAACACACCCCCCACTCCCACTCTTAACAGATGTTGACGATGATAACCTGTTCCTTTGCTCTCTCCAGCTGCTGAACCAAATCTTCACGTTCATGGGCTGCAAAGTGCCGCACGCCAATTTCTTCGTCTCCCAGCCTCTGTTTGGCAATTGTCATCCTCAACAGCTGCATTTTCCATTGGTAGAAAAAGAAGAGGGAGAGAGAAAGAGAGTTAAAATGAATAGATCTAAACAAAACCCCAAGCCTACTTAGGCAGAAAGTGTTGGAAGAAACGATTTTTCAAGAAATACTGGAGAAAGGCACAAGACAAAGAAATTTCTTACCAATATCATTAATTCAATTAAAAAATTCATATTGTATTCTGTACAGGCATGCTTAAACACACATGTCCACTCATTCACTTATAAGACTAATGGGAACACAGGGCTAGGCATCTGAAGATGGATGTCCTGTGTAGCCCTACCACAGTGAGGGAAAAAACTCTGGGTTTCTTTTAAACTTAAACTTAGCAAAGTGTAAAAAAATGATAACACAATATTGTAAAAAATCTGCTAAGATGGGAAATCTCCCACATTCTTGACATTTAGGCTATGACACATTTGGGGTCCTTATTTGAAAACTAGTCAGCTGAACTGCACAAATATTTATTGTGCAACTACTGTGAGCAAAAGCATCATGAGGATCAGCAGACAATGTTACAGGCAGGTGGAACAGCTTGTACAAAGGCCTAGCAGAGGATATACAGCACTTAGTATACAGATGGCCATGTTTGATGGAATTCTCATTTCAAAACTCAAGGATTTTGTCTTTGTATACCTGCATAAAGCAAATTTACTTGTAGCCTTGGAATCAGCATTTATGGTGCTTTTGCATGGGTGGATGCTTGTATGCTCAGTCACTAAGTCATGTCTGACTCTTTGTGACCCCATGGACTATATAGCCCACTAGACTCCTCTGTCCATGGGATTTTCCAGGCAAGAATACTGGAGTGGGTTTCCATTTTCTCCTCCAGGGGATCTTCCCAATCCAGGAATCGAACCCGTATCTCTTGCACTGGCAGGCAGATACTTTACCTCTGAGCCACCTGGGAAGCCCTTGGAGGTGGATATGGGCAGACAAATGCAGAGTTGCAAACAATGGGAAGTGTCCCACAGGAAAGTTCCCAGCTAAGATCATTATGCTTTCTTGTTTCAGCTCATATTATAGACAAGTGTGTGCCTTTTCATGGTCTCATTTGTGCCCCTTTTCTTCCCTCACATTTTTGTACTTTCTCTCACTGTTTTGCTGTTTAAGAAGGCCCCCCTGAGCTGTGCTGGAGTGTTGTTTGGTGTTTCTGAGCACAAGAGGTCATGATGTGCCTTACAGGGAATATCTGTGTGTTAGATAAGTTTCATCCAGGCATGAGTTACAGTGCTATTGGCTGTAAGTTCAATGGTAAAGAACGAACAATGTTAAGTTAAATAAAGTTACTTAACAGAAACGTGTAAAACATATATTGATCAGGTGACAAAAGTGTTGCGATGAGAGGCTCAGAGGAACCTAATCTCCTATTTCCCCTAGGAACAATGGTTTCGTATTCCCTAAATCAGTGTTTGCAGTGATTTTAGAGAATGTAACAACAGCAAGTGTCAAGCATTGGCTATACTGGGGGGAGAATGGAGTTTATGTCAGAACTGATTAATTCACCTGAAAGCTGATAACATGAAAACACAAATTCTTGACTCAGGACTTTCAGAACCCCAAGTGAGTGAAAGACAAACAGCTAGCCAAATAAGAAACACTTTCAGATCAAAGAGACTAGGAACAGGAAGGCCTGTGCTTTTTTTTTTTTTTTTTGGCAAGAGGCAACCGGCATGCCACATGGCTTTGAAAGCAGGGTGCTTTTCCTTGTATGTGAAAAGCCAGATTGACAGCCTGAACTTTAAGTAATAAAACACCACTGTGGTCTCCCATTCACAGTACGCTTCGCCGAACACTTAATTTAGAATCACACAATTATGTTTGCTTAATGCCAATTAATTATTAACCATGTTTATTGAGGTCTGACAGCCATAGAAGAGAGTCATCTTTTATATGCTGGATGCCTGTTAAGCTTCAATAAACATGTTAACAATCATTTGGTGTTTAATGTGCATACAATATCGGCTATTATATCTCAGGGCTGGGCTGGATGAAACACTTATTTTTAAGAAGTGAGGCCCAAGATGGTGATAGCTGGATCACTGGTTAGGTCTGACACTCAACATTCGGTTGGCTGAAGGGGCCCAAAGGGGCCCCGAGAGCAGGGACAGAAGCCCCAGGGAGACTGCTCTTGTCTTCCCAGCTAATAGCTCACAGGTTCTGGAGTCTGCCTGCCTGGGGGCTAGTGTCCTGGGGCCAGGTTTGAGAGCTGTGCAACCTCAGGCTTATGCCTAAACTTCTCTTAGTATCTTTTACTGTAAGAGTAGGACAGCAACAGTACAGCTTTTGACTCTCCAGGGTCCCTGTAACTGTCGGGCCCAGAGTAGGCTGCACCCAAATGTGCCTCAATGGCATACTGATTATTTTGAATTAAAGTTACTTAAGAAATGACCAAGAGGGACACTTGCCCCTTAACTAGAGGGACTCTGACCCTCTTTTCTGTCACCCTGAGAGCAGGAAAAGATCTCTCTCGTGTGGAATGGACTTGTAGACACAGAGCGGGAGGAGAGGGTGGGATGAACTGAGAGAGTAGCGTGGTCATGTGTACCACCATGCGTAAGACAGCACGTGAGAAGTGGCTGTATAGCACCGGGAATGCAGCCTGGTGCTCCGTGATGACCCAGAGCAGTGGAATGGGGATGGGGTGGGAGCGAGGCTCAGGACGGAGGGGACACACATATAGCTGGTTCATACTGTTGACTAGCAGAAATGAATACAACACTGTAAAGCAATCATGTTGTTGTTGTGTCGTATCGTTGTTGTTTACTTGCTCAGTTGTGTCTGACTCTTTTGCAACCCCGTGGACTGTAGCATGCCAGGCTCCTCTGCCCACGGAATTCTCCAGGCAAGAATACTGGAGTGGGTTTGCCAGGCACTCCTCTAGGGGAATCTTCCCAACCCCGGGATCAAACTCATATCTCCTGCTTGGCAGGTGGATTCTTTACCACTGAACCACCTGGGAAGCCCAAAACAATTATATTCTGATTAAAAAATAAATTTAAAAAATCTCTCATATGAAAAGTGTACTCCCCGCATCTGAAGGTAGAAGGACACTCTTACTGTTAGACATAGGGAATTCAGGCAAGAAACCAAAATCTAAACAAACGCTGTTACTGCTTTTATTTATGACCCCAACTCAAAACTCAGTTTATATTTTTCACTAATTGGGAACCCAAAACCTAAGGTTCTCTCTCCTGTCAATTCCTCCCAAATATATCATTTCTTTGTCTGAAAGAATAAAAGTTATCTGCTTTGGTCACTTCTTAGATCCCATGTCTGAGAGACCAGCATGAATTTCAAATATGTCTCTTTTTCTCCTGCTAATCTGTCTTGTGTCTAACCACAAGGGGGGTTAGACAAGAGGGGTGGAGGGGGCAATTTCCCCTCCCCAGCACTGAGCATGAAGTCAAAGAGTGAAGTTGTATTAAACGGGAAGTTAACTTAGGGCAATTCAAATTCAGGTGTCCAGTTTCTGAAAAGATGAGGGGGAAAACCAAGGGGAAGAAGAGCAGGATGAAGAAAAGGGGGATGGGAGAGCAATAATAATTTTAAAAATTGGTGGCTCCCTCTGTCCCTACTTTCAGTGTCCTAGACTGAGGGCAAGGTGAGAGAGAGACTGATGATACATTTAGGCAAAATCATACTGTTCGTGTTTACAGGTAAGGCTGCTGTTCAGGAGTTTGCATGGCCATGTCCCTGAACATTATGGGCAACTTAAGGGGACTTCAAGGCGAATTTCAGCCAGACACAAGTTTACATGCTGACTTTAGAACCTAGTCCCACGTAAGAGAAGGTATTTCTCTACCATAATTAGCACAGCCCCAGAACATAAAGAGTGCTCGATCAACGTTAGCTGCTATTACAGTCATGCCTGTGATCACCGGTGTCCCCCTCCACGTGAGGTTCCCCACACATACACCCACTGGGAAAGTCCCAATTTTCTTCCAAGCTGGAGGAAAGCGAGCTGCTGAGCCAACGTTATCTGTAGACCGCAGGCAATGGGGTTGATTTCCCTCCTTGGAAGCTGTTAGGAAGCAACTGCTCAGAGCACTTCATTTCCTCCAATGGGACTATCAGAACTGCATGGCCAGCCTCCCTGTGCCAACCCTCGGAGTGGACCAGTGGCGCGTGCATGGCCATCAGGAGACATGTCCGTTTGCTGATTTAGATGGAAATAAATGCTTATGAATGAATTCCGGGTGTGAGTCGTCCGCTTATGGATGAGGTGCAGCTGCAGCTGAGATGTGGCCGAGGGACAAGGCCGCAAAACAATGTGGCGGACGGCTCTTGGGCGCCCTTCCCCCACCCTGACGACAGAGTCTGACTCTTCTGCCAAAGCCCTGCTCAAACTCTGGTGCCGTCAAGGCCCCCCAGTCAGAATGACTCACTTCCTCCTTGGTCTCTTCTCTGGCTTCATCCCTCAGAGCCCTCAACAGCCTGTCGTCTTGTTTTCATTTGCCTGAATCCATTTTCCCCAGCTCACCAATGAGTCATCACCAACTCAATGGACAGGAGTTTGAGCAAACTCTGGGAGATAGTGAAGGATGGAGGCCTGGTGGGCTGCAGTTATGGGGTCGCAAAGAGTCAGACAAAACTCAGCAACTGAACAACCACAATTTCCCCCAGTAGCCGGAGGCAGGAGCAGCTGTTATTCTCCTGGTGTTACCTGTGTTCAGCTCCTGCATCTGCTCATTCTAGTCACATGTCCTCAGCTGTCACCTAACCTTCACAGAGCCCTGGGTGACATCAGTTTTTTTGAAAGTGGGGACTGTCTTAGTTCATTCAAACTGCTATAACAGATTGCCATACACTGTGTGGCTTATAACTATAAACATCTCTCATAATTCTAGAGGCTGGGAAGTCCAAGATGAAAACACTAGTGGACTGGGTGTTTCCCGGTCCATAGAGGGCTGTCCTTTGGCTGTGTCTTCACATGGTGGAAGGGCCGAGAGAGCTCTCTAGGGTCCCTTTTACAAAGGCTCTAACCCCGTGGATGAGGGCTCCACCCTCATGACTTAATCATCTCCCAAAGGCCGAACCTAAAAATATCACCACGTTGGGGGCTAGGCTTCAACATATGAATTATGTGGTGGGAGGGAGGATAAAGCTTATAGTACTCCACCCTTGATCATCCCCAAATTCATGTTCTTCTCACATGCAAAATATATTTACTATATCCCAACACCTCCCAAAGAACTAACTGATTCCAGCATCAACTCTAGAGTCTGAAGTCCAAAGCTTCATCTAAACCTCACCTTGTTTAAATCACCCATGAGTGAGATTGGACGTGAGATGCATCCTGAGGTCAACTCCTTTCCAGCTGTGAAACGGAGAGACCTAGCAAGTTATGTGCTCCCAAAATACAACGGTGGGACACGGGCAGGAGAGACATTACCATTCCAACAGGAAGAAACAGGAAAGAGGAAAGGGTGACAGGTCTCAAGTAAGCCCCAAACCTAACAGAGCAAACATTAAATTGTAAGGCTCAGGACTAATCCTCTTTGGATGGATGCTCTACCTTCCAGGCCCACTGGTAACATCGCCCCCAAGTCTTGGCAGGATGGCTCTGCCAGGGCCCTGTAGCTCTCCTGGGCTGGGGTCTTCAGCCGTGGGGTTCTGGAAGGCCCCCTCTTTTCTAATCCAAGTGGAGGCAACTGTCCCCCAGAGCCATGCACTCCAGGCTTGTGGCAGGAGTGACTTGACCAGCCTTGCTGGTCTCTGAATCACCTTCCATGTCATTCTTCTCTTGTCCTGAAAAACAGTGCCCAGCCTCTTACTAATTAGTATTAACCTCCTTATCAAAGGGTTGTTTGGCCAACACCCTTAGCATTCTCATTTTTTTTGCAATATAGACAGGCTGAGAATTTTCCAAATCTTTATATTCTGATTCCTTTTTGCTGAACAATTCCATCTTCAAATCATCTCTCTTTTCTCACAGTTTATAAACAGTTAGGAGAAAACAGGCTGCTTCTTCAACACTCTCCTTAGACATTTCCTCAAATATCCAACTTCATCACCTACAAGTTTTACCTTCTATAAAGCAACAGGACCTAATCACAATTCAACCAAGTTTCCCTGGTGGCTCAGATGGTAAAGAATCTGCCTGCAATGCAGGAGACCCAGGTTCAATCCTTGGGTCGGGAAGATCCCCTGGAGAAGGGAATGGCTACCCACTATTCTCCAGGTACTCTTGACTGGAGAATCCCATGGACAGAGGAACCCAGTGTTTATGGCTCACAAAGATTCAGACACNCGAGTACCTTTCATTTTCTCAGTTGAACTGATTGTTTTGCTTTGTTTTGTCTAGTCCTTAATTTTATTGGATTGTATACTTTGTTAAGTCTGGTGGGCTTTAATTTTTAGGTTTTTTTCTTACTGAAGTACAGTTGATGTGCAGTACTCTAGAGTTACGGGTATACAATACAGTGATGCATCATTTTTATAGATTGCACTCCACGTATGGTTATTGTCCGTTAGTGGCTCTATTCTCCAGGTTGTAGCTTATGTTGTACGTAACAGTCTGTGTCTCTCCATCCCGGACCTCTGTATTGCCCCTCCCACTCCTTCTCCCCGCTGGTACCCACCACTTTGCTCTCTCCGAGTCTGCTGCTTTTTCGTTATATTCACTAGTTTGTAAATTTTTCAGATACCACATGTCAATGATATCATACAGTATCTGTCTTTCTGTCCGACTTATTTCGCTTAGCATAATGCCCTCCAAGTCCATCCATGTTGCTACAGACGGCAAAATTTCACTCTCTTCAGGGCTAACTAATAATATTCCATGGTGTATATGCCCCACATCTTCACTCACCAATTGATGGACCCTTAGATTGCTTCCATATCTTGGCAATTATGAATTACACTACTGTGAACATTGGAGTGCATGTATCTTTCAGAATTAAGTGTTTCTGTTTTTTTCAGATAAGTAGCCAACAGTGGAACTGCTGGGTCGTATGATAGTTTTTATAGTAAAATCTTTTTTTCTAAAAAAGACATTGCAAAATATTACTAAAACCAATTGTTTCAATAAATTCTATATTTATCTCTTAATTTGTGAGGTAACTTTCCTAGCTTTACGTTTCAGTGACCATAACGATTTTTATATTATTCTCACTAAGATTCGAGACATATTCACCCAACTTGATATGGACCAGCTCTTGGGACCTGAGTGGGACCTTTACCTCATGACCATCATCGCGTTGCTGTTGGGAACAGTAATCGCCTACAGGCAGCGGCAACACCAGGACATGCCTGTCCCCAGGCCCCCGGGGCCACGGCCGGCCCCGCCGCAGCAGGAGGGGCCCCCAGAGCAGCCGCCGCCGCAGTAACCCGCCGCGTCCCCCCGTCAGGCAACCGACAAGGAAAGGGTTTGCTGAGAACGCTTGCATTCGATGTAGGACTTTGGATCAGTGGTCGCCACCTCCTGGAAGAGGCACGAGGACGCGTTGAATTCCTAAAGCTGCCCTGGTTCATTCTGTACTCCAAGGCCAAATTTGCCTGTTATTCCAGGTGTTTCTTGACTTCCTACGTTAGCATTCCAGTCCCCTATAATGAAAAGGACATCTTTTTTGGGTGTTAGTTTTAGAAGGTGGTGTAGGTCTTCATAGGACCATTCAGCTTCAGCTTCTTCAGCGTTACTGGTTGGGACATAGACTTGGATAACCGTGATACTGAATGGTTTGCCTTGGAAATGAACAGAGATCATTCTGTCATTTTTGAGATTGCATTGAAGTATTGCATTTTGGACTCTTTTGTTGACTATGATGGCTACTCCATTTCTTCTAAGGGATTCTTGCCCACAGTAGTAGATATAATGGTCATCTGAGTAAATTCACCCATTCCAGTCCATCGTAGTTTGCTGATTCCTAAAACGTCGATGTTCAGTCTTGCCATCTCTTGTTTGACCACTTCAATTTGCCTTGATTCAGGGACCTAACATTCCAGGTTCCTATGCAATATTGCTCTTTACATCATCAGACTTTGCTTCTATTACCAGTCACATCCATGGCTGGGTATTGTTTTTGCTTCAGCTCCATCCCTTCATTCTTTCTGGAGTTATTTCTCCACTGATCTCCAGTAGCATATTGGGCACCTACTGACCTGGGGAGTTCCTCTTTCAGGATCCTATCAGTTTGCCTTTTCTTATGGTTCATGGGGTTCTCAAGGCAAGAATACTGAAGTGGTTTGCCATTCCCCTTTCTGGTGGACCACGTTTTGTCAGGCCTCTCCACCATGACCCGTCCGTCTTGGATGGCTCTACATGGCATGGTTCATAGTTGCATTGAGTTAGATTGATTCTTGGTGATTAATTTCTAATTACCCAGGGTGAGAACTCTTCATTAAAGTGCCCTCTTCATGTGGGCTTCCCACAGGCTAGGACATCTCCGTGCTCCTTTGAAGCATAATGAGGAAATGTTTATGAAGAGCTCTCTGATCCCTCATCCTGGACTGTTACAAACATCCACAGCTGAGCATACTTTTTTTTTTTTTTAAATGAAAACAAAGTATACTTTAATAAGTCACCTGCATGCTCACTGGTCTATCTTTATCGACTGGTGGCTTTGTTTAATTGGTTTGCTTGCTGAATCCATCCAAAAGTCCCATGTCAATAGAGGTGTGTTCACAGAAAGGGTCTATCATTTTATAGTACCAAAAACCAGATAAAACAGAGTTATTTAAAGACTGTTGGCTGGTGTAGCTCATTATTAAGGGTAAAAGGGTAAAGCTCATTATTAAGGGTAAAACCTCATGTTTATGCACAATTGCAAACAGTTACATTTAAATTGGCCAGCAGGGGCCCAGTAGAAGTGACTGCCTGACACTGCCCACCTGAAGTTCCTTGGTTTTGAGCACCTCACAATGCATTATCGTTTTTCTGTACTAAAAGTGCCATAACCTGTAAAATGAAGGAAACATAAAAGCAAGTGGACTAGAAAACTCAACGGAAACACGAGATGCCACTCCTGGTACATTCTCTTAGGTGCTTATTCCATAAGGGGTACATAAAATGCAAGATGCCGGGCTTCTCTGTGTCTCTAATGGGAGGCATATGCCCACCTGGTCCACTGGAAACAGTTGATCAACAGGTAAAACGACCTTGAGATTCCTGGTGGAAATTTTATTCAAGAGGACTCTAAGCTGATCTGGGCCCAGGTTGTGCTAAAGATACCACCAATGTTTACCCTTCATGGAGTGCTTACTGGATGCCAGACACTGTACTACACCCTTTATAAACATAATATTGATGTACACACACAATTCTAATCATTAAATCTGTTTTCTTTTCTTCCCAGCACTAAACACTGTCTGATGATTGTATATATAACTACTTAATTTTCTTGCCCTCTGTCTCCCCAACTAGACTGTATATCTGCGAGACTGGGTACCTTGTCTTTCTTATTCCTTGATGTAGTCATAGCGCCTAGAACATTAATCAGCACACAGTGAGTTCCCAATTATGTATTGATGAATAATGATGAAAACTGACAGCAAGTCTATGTGAGATATCATTACTCCCATTTAACAGATGAGGAAACTGAGGCCCAGAGAGACAAATGACTTGCACAAGGTAATAGCATGCACACAGATAATAACTGACAGAGCTAGAATATAAATCTGGTCTAGCAGTTTCCAAAGATGGACCTTCTGGACTATTCTAGACTATACCATTTGGCAGTGGGAGGCTAGAGCTGGCTCTTTCTGGAATACCAACCTTTCTAACTTCCAATTCAGCAACTTCCATTTGCTGACCTGATATTTAAACGTCATGGCACCAGTGTTTATACCACAGAAATCGGCAAAGCACTACCAGCCAGGCTTCCTCTCAGGAGCAGCAGATTCACCACCCCTCTCTGGATATCTGCGATTCAAGTATGGTTTGTTGGTTTGTGCCTCTTGTATGCACGTGTGCTCAGTTGCTTCAGCTGTGTCTGACTCTTTGTGACCCCGTGGACTGTAGCCTGCCAGGCTCCTCTGTCCATGGGATTTCCCAGGCAAGATTACTGGAGTGGGTTGCCATTTCCCCCTCCAGGGGATCTTCCTGACCCAGGGATCAGACCTGGGTCTCCTGCATTGGAGGCAGATTCTTTACCGCTGAGCCACTGGGGAAGCCTGTTGTGCCTCTTACTGATTCTTAAATTCTTGAAGACCTCCTTCTTTCTCCCTGTCCCCTTTCCCTGAATCTTCTCTTTTTATAATGTCTGCTCAGAAGTGGAAGCAGGAGTATGGCGGGGGCAGGAAGGGAAGCTGTAACTCTCTCAGTGGGCTGCTTTCCAGACTTGAGGTCCCAGCACTGCTGGGTCTTCCCATGTAATTGGTCCTTATTCCTCACAGATGGACACACAAAGAACCCTGGGGAATCCACCCTCGTGAAGAGCTTTCCCCAGGGTGATGTGTGGAGGTGTAAGTCCTCCCTTCCTTCTTTAACCTTTCAGAGCTATAATTATCAAGAAAGGGGAGGACATCTACTAGGCTTCCCTTTTCCCACCTCTCGTCTGGTTTGGACTGGGGCATTGTTTCTGTCTGCGAGCCTTGAGAAATTATTGGGCTATCCTCAGAGAATACTAGGTGATGTGGATCACGGAAGCCCACCATCCGCCTGCCGACCCTGTGTGAGTACCAAGCGGCTTGTAAGTCAGGGTGGCAACAAATCTTTCAAGAGGCTGTTTGAAAATGCTTTATGGCATGCAGGGTTACAAGGCTCTAGCTGAACAAATGGAAAAATTAGTCTACCTTAAAATAACCAAGGCAAGTAATTTTCTATCACCTTGTTTCTTAAATGTACTTAAGGTCTAGAATCTGGGCTTCCCAAAATATGGCGAAGGGTCATCAGTTAAAATGGCAACTTGAAGATAAAAAAAAAACAAAAACCCTTCCACTTTAATAGTTGCTTCTAAAATGATGCCATCAACCCTTCTGTTCAGAATATGGGGAGTTAGGAATCAAACAACATCAATTATTATTTCTTGAATTTAACAGGCTTGAGCCAGTCCAGCAGCAGGAGTCTTATCCCACATCTACTTAGGCTCAGCCACAGCTCTCCCTGACCCCTCCAGGGGTTTCCCAAGGTCCCACAGCTTAGGTTTGATTTTTTTCAGGTTTTTCTTGAATGGAATGGTTTGCTTTCTAATCCCTTTCTCCAGATTTCTAAATTAGTCTTCACCCCACAAAGCAAGTTAGTGATGACTACCAGTCGGGCAGTCAGTCTGCTATTTTCTTGAGTTCTTTTTCTTTTTCTCTCCCTCTTTCTTGAACTTTTTTGCTCTTTTTTTTATGTTTCCTTTATTCATTCACTCATTCATTTATCCTATTCCATTGCTTCAATAAAGATCTATTATTAAATAGATACAGCCACTATGGAGAACAGCATGGAGATTCCTTAAAAAAAACTAGGAGTAAAACTACCATATGACCCAGCAATCCCACGACTGGGCATATACCCTGAGAAAACCCAGAATCCAAAAAGACACAGGTATCTCAACGTTCTCTGCAGCACTATCTACAATGGCCAGGACATGGAAGCAACCTAGATGTCCATCAATAGATGAATGGATAAAGAAGCTGTGGTACACGTATAAATGGAATATTACTCAGCCATAAAAAGGAATGAATTTGAATCAGTTGAACTAAGGTGGATGAACCTAGAGCCTGTTACACAGAGTGAAGTAAGTCAAAGAGAACAAATATATATGGAATCTAGAAAAATGGTACCGAGCACACTACTTGCCCAGTAGGAATAGAGACACAGATAGAGAACATTGGATGAGGGAGAGGGTAGATGAATTGAGAGAGTAGCATCAGAACATATACGTTACCATGTGTAAAACAGACAGCTAGTGGGAAGTTGCTGTAACACAGGGAGCCCAACCCAGTGCTCTGTGACAACCTAGAGGGGTGGGATGGAGTATGAGGTGGAGGGAGGCTCAAGAGGGAGGGGATATATATGTAGACTTATAGCTGATTCACGTTGTTGTTTGGCAGAAACCAACACAGCATTGTAAAGCAATTATCCTCTGATTAAACATTTTAAAAGCTCTATTAAATAAAATCTATGCATCACAAACTAAGAATGCTAATTCCTACGGATACCAGAAGTTTGGCCTGCAAAGGGTTTGCGCCTATGGGCGGAGAGCCACAGAAGTACAAGCAAAGGGGAAAGAGGAGGACACTGTTGGTGTGTACAGAAATGCCCCCAAGGGTTGGAGAAAGCTACATCTGACCTATGGCCTGAAAGATGAGCGGGAGTTTACAGAAGTAAAGGGGAAGAGTGTTCCAGACTGTGACAGCAGGTGCCAAGGCCCTGAGGCACAAGGCAGTACGGCTCCAGAAAGAGGCTGAAACGAGCACTGCAGGGTGGAGGTATGAGGCGACTAATGGCAAGAGACGTGGCTGGAGAAATTAGGAGGGGCTAGATGATAGGGATCTAGCACACCAAGGTAGGGAGCTGGGGCTGGATTCAGAAGGTGATGGGAAGGTGGCAGCTGTGAGTGATGCAATGAATAAAAAGCAAAGGTGGGGTTAACTCATTTCCTACCACACAGTCATGGCCACCCTTCAACAGAGGCCTCTGAGTTTCTCATGATGGCTGGTGTCATTACTGAATGAGTCATCTGGCCTTAATGTTGATGACTGGGGGTGAGGGTAGGGGGGAGGATGAACATGACTCACAGGGGGCTGAAAATAAACCAGCCCTATTACTTTAGATGCAAATGAGAATAAACGGAATTTCTGGGGCTCACTGTAGCTGGTCTTTTTTGAGGAGGAGAGGGCTGGATACTGAGATACAGGGTCTACTGAACATTATAACATCTTCCCCGCACCTTTTGGCAGGCAAATTACTTCACAGGCCATGAAAATGAGTCACTAAATCCTAAACCTTGGTTGAGAAAAGCAAGTTTGATAAATGTGTTCAGCTACTGGAATAAAGACCCAGAATGCAGGCAAATCATGAAGTTCAGATGGTGCCAATGCAAAAGCAGCCCCAGACCTGCGCTTAGTGTTTCAGACACACACACACTCACTCATGTACATACCCCCTCCCTTTCTTTCCTTGAAATATCAGCTGCAAATGTCAATGCCTAGAATATCTCATGCCTACAAAGTGATACAATTATAGGTGACCAAAAGGTGAGACAGAGGTGTGTTTAGGAGAGTTGGGGGTAGCCCAGAAAATAAAAAAGAAAAAAAGCAAAAAAATCAGTCAAGAAGAACCATGAATGAAAATATCATGTTTCAAAATGTTTTAGTATTTTGTGAATTTATATCACTTCCAAGTGCATTAGTCACTTAGTTGTGTCCGACTCTTTTTGACCCCATGGACTGTAGCCCGCCAGGCTCCTCTGTCCATGGCATTCTCCAGGCAAGAATACTAGACTGGGTTGCCATTTCCTTCTCCAGGGCTTCTTTCCCAGCCAGGGATTTAACCCAGGGCTCCTGCACTGCAGGCATCAAGGAAGCCTGAGCCATCAAGGAAGCCCCATTTCATCTCAAAATTCCTGCAGTATTTTTACAGATTTAAAGGACAGGATTGTACGTGCCTGATTTTAGTTTCTGGAAAAACTTACTCGGATGTTATAACTTGTGGGAGTGACTAAGAAGGCCTGGCCTTTAATTTTTGACCAAACATCTAGGTTACAGAGCTTAAATCATTTTGGAAGGCCTGATTAGCTTGTCTAGGGTTAATTAGTACCTTTCTTAGGCATTCTCGTCCACCTCCTATTTCATGACTGAGAATAGTAGAGCTTACTTTTGCAAATATAGTATGTTAAATCCAAGAGGTTTAAAAAAATTTTTAAAGACAGACTAAGTGGAGAAGACTCTGTGTAGAGAAGACTCCCCAGTACGCCCTTAGGTTGAGCCCCTTCAGCCAGCAGTAAACACACAATCCTCTCTGCTCTTTTGTCATGGAAGGGTTCTGTGGATGATCCAGACACCTCCATGCATTTTTTAAAAAAAAGAATGAGCATCTTTCAAAATGGCACCTCCAGATAACCAATGACTCCCAGCAATGCCGAGCATGCCCATCATTTGTCAGAGGATTTGGTGCCATTCAAAAGACATTTCCCAAGAAAGCACCTCCTCCTTCCATGTAGTTTTTCTTGAGTCAAACTCCAAAGGCCATCCCTGTTGTGAAAGCTGCCTCTAGCAAGAAGTTAAAATTGAAGTTATCTTGGCAAAACAGGAAATTATTTGGGGGGCGGGGGACAGAATTAAACTTGGGTAGTTTTTCTTCCTTCAATTGTACTTTTGTTCACAGCTTCAGCTGGGAGAGAGAGTGTTCACATTTAGTTTGGAGTTTATGAGTTCATATTTTATAATTAACGTTGCCAACAGGGGAGTTTGATTAATACCAAGCAGTGGATTTTGAGCAATGTTCCATACAAATTGCCAAATTTAGCAATAAAATAAATTGGTTATGTGAACATAATTAGTAGGATGACTACTTAAAATTCAAAACCGAATGTGAATAATTCCAAATCATCTGAGCCACAAATCCATTATTTGTATAGAAGAGAGAAAGTATAGCATTTGGGTTTTATTTTGCCCTCAACCACAATGTTATTCAGCACCAAGCTGAACATAATGAAACTTCTACAATGGGTTGTGACAATATTTTAGAGCAACCCAGAAACACACACAGATGCATGTGCACGCATACACGCAAAGGGAATGTAATAAAGATAAGAAATGCTAAACTGAATTTCCATTGTAAATGTAAAAATCTATAACAAATTTTTACGCAAATGTGGTATTACATTTTTCCGATGCACCATACATAAACCTATGGCACAAAATTACTCAGGAGAGCTTCTTGTCTTTAAATATTCACAGTACCTTGTTGTCACCCTGGACTTCTCCGAGCCTTTGTTGAAGTTCTTTAATTTCTTCTCCCAGATGTTTATTTCGGTCCTGAGAATCTCTCAGTAGTTGTGCAAGATTAGCCTGCAAATACCAACACATTATGAAATATAACCATAAGTGGAGGAGTGGAGAAACGTGAGGTTTTATTAGGCTTATTGCAGTCAGCATCCAAGCCCAGCTGAAGCACACAAAGCCCTTTAGAGTAAACACATAGCAAGTGTGAGAATCATGCCACTACAACTGCATGGAGGGAAGTAACATTGGCCATGAACCTCAATCTGGGGATGTTCTTTATTTCCAGAATGGCTCACTGACAAGGGATGGAGGACTTGGTCTTACTTGACATTTCTTTTAAAGCGCTCCTCATGAAAACTCTTACAAGCAGACCTAGAGTTCAATGCTAACTTTGGGCCAACAATAATGGAAAAGTTTCATGTCCTTGTTTGGATAGTTTTTTCCTTCAAATAGATCATGTTTAATGAACTTTTCTTTGCCACATTAATGCCCAGAATTTTGATCACAAAAAAATCAGTCAGACAAGAGACCAATGAGGTATCATGATTGCAGAAATCAGGATCCAGGATAATGCAACAACCTCCTGGGCTGCTTTGCTCACCTCCTTAATCCCCTGTTCTAGTTCCCAGAGTATCAAACAGCTAGGATGAGTGCCTTCCAGTCCACTTTTTGTAATGGCATCGCTTCCTTAAGATTTCTTCCTGCTCAGACCAGATCCCAGTAGCCCATATGGGCAGTTCTCCTCTCCCTCAGTCCAGCTTCGTCAACACATCATAGCCGGTTCCTCTGGACCGCTTGAGCATCCTTTACCATGCTCCCACCCTTCTCAGAGTCCCTGAACCTGAATTTACACCTGTTCCCAAATTATGTGCATGCTTTCATCTATTCGAGCCTGTAACTTACTATTCAACTTTACCTCCCATGGCTGCTGCTTCTATACTATTCAAATTTTGCTAATTTGTTCTAATTCTCACCTTGCTTATTGTGCCCTTATCTAACCTCAGCAAGAAGAAATGAACTATTCAAAAGTCGAGATTCTTTTTCCTCCTTCCTAAGCCTCCAAGGACAGTGCTTCAGGAAGGGCTCTCATTTCAGCAAATGTTTTAAAGACTCCTGATGAATAAATGAAGGAAGGAGGGAGACAAGCAGGCCAGCAATCAGAATATGACTCCTGAAGAGGCATATTTCAGAAATAGTCATACAAAGGGTTTGAGGGTCATCTTAGATTCCTGCCCTGTGATAGCTGAAGAAACTCAAATCCAGAGACATTGTGGATGAGTGCAAATGCAGTTGGCTAAATCTCCAAAGACTTCAATGCTAATACTTCCAGGAATACTCAGTTATGTTAGGTAATCAAAGGGGAATGAAAGTGAAGACTAATGTGAAGAGGAAACCTTGGCTCATGCTTGACTCCTTGCTTTATTTCATCTCCCTATTCCAGCCATCGGGATACCCAGCATCTCTGCTGTCACCCCCCATTCAGCTCCTCCCAAGCCCACTTCTGGCTGTTCCCCACACAGTGCAGGCAGGACCCATCGCAGCACCGCTCCCTCTGTCGGTTCTCTTGGACTAGAAAGCTCTCCCTCCCAGATACCTCTTGGCTCACTCCCTGACCTTTTCGAGGTCTTTGTTCAAACTGCATCATTTCAAAGGGCCCACGTGGACCACTGTCTAAAGGTGCAAACTGCCCACCTCCCCTGAATGCCCGAGCCCTTTCCCCTGCACTACTTTCTATTTCCATAGCACTTGCCATCTCTTAACACACTATGTAATTTACTGTCTTGTTTATTGCCATATGTTGACATATGTTTATTGCTCAGTGTTTATGTCCTGTCTCTCTCTCCCTAATAAGAGAGAAGCTCCGTTAAGGGCAAGGAACTTTGTTCTCTCTACTGGTCTACCTTGAGAACCTAGTGAATGCTCCATAAATATTTCTTAAATTAAAGATAATAGGTTGAGTCTGAAGATTGTGGTGTTAGCCTAGAGAAACATCTGGAATAACAAAATACTGAAACCAGTTCATAGAATGTAACATTGCATAGAAACCCCGCTCATCGCCACTTGGCAGGATTCAACCCAGCCCTGATTTCTACTTGCATATTTGTGAACATTATTCAAAAACGTGATCTAATTCTCAACCTCATATTTGCAAAGCTCATATCTTGTAATAGTTGTTTTCCACTTTTCCCAGATTCCTGTCCTTATCAGATAAAAATTTGGTAAAGGATAAGGAAAATTCACCCCCATTTTGCAGGCAGAAGAGCAAAGAAATAAGAGATACTGTGATCAACAGACGACTTTTGAAAATTTCTCCAGAAGGAATCATAGACTAAGTTGGGTTCCAGTTCTGCCACTAACTGGACTGGGTGACCTTGAGTAACTCTCCTAACCTCTTGAGTTTCTTCACCCATGAAACGGAGCTAACCATACGTACTTCATGTAGTAAATCGATGCTTTCGCTGAACAATGACCCTCGGACATCTTCTGCAGTGCTTGATGTATGTAGGCACTGGTTAAAGGCTGGTCATCTCTCTTTGACTCTGCCCTTCCAGGGGCTCCAACTCACTCACTCGGTGGACAGTTGGGCAGACCGGCAGAAAGGCACCTTGGATACAGCTGTCTCCTTTGTCATCCTGCCCCTGCACTCAGCCACCCATTCATTTAGACAACAAATATTTAGGGAGTGCCCACCGTGTGTCAGGCACACTTTTTAGACTCTGGAGATACAACAGTGAGCAATACAGACAAAGTCTTGTGAAATGAAATACTTCCTGCCATATCGGTGGGCAAGAAATGTCACAGCCAACCATGATTTCTGGCCTCCTAATGTGAATGGGGGCTCCCAAAAGGGAACACTATGCCAGCGATGCGACAGATGCCACCACCCCACAACGGCGATTGCCGAGGAGTGGGGGTAGGGGGCTGCAAGAAGCAGTCACCCGCCACGCCTGCCACCCCTTAAGGTGAACAAGGAATTAAGGGTGTAAACATTCTAGAAACAGGATTTGGCCCCAGACAGTTGAGGCACATATGAAAGGAATGGATTCAGTGAGCCCAGAGGCTTGCATCTTCCCATACGTAGAAGAACACTAAATTCCTTAGCTTGATATCTGCTTTTTCTAACTGCTTAACAATAATCTTTGATGCTCAGACTGACTGCCTGCCCCCTTTATTGCAAACTTGTATATAGCCTGACTCTCTCTTGCTTCTTCGGAGCAGTTTTCTCAGAGCTATTGAGATGCTGCCTCCAGGGCTCAGAGTCCTTAACATTCCCACCAAATCAGATAACTCTCTACTTTCAAAGTTGTGATGAATTTTTTAGTCCACAGCCCCTTGCCCTTGTAAACTTACATTTTAATAGATGACATTATATTAATTGTATTATATTACAACAAAATGAATCATGACTGATGAGTTAAATGATGACTGCTATGTAGGGCTTCGTGGTGGCTCAGAGGTTAGAAGCGTCTGCCTGCAATGCGCGAGACCTGGGTTCGATCCCTGGGTCGGGAAGATCCCCTGGAGAAGGAAGTGGCAACCCACTCCAGTATTCTTGCCTGGAGAATCCCATGGACGGAGGAGCCTGGTGGGCTACAGTCCATGGGGTCACAAAGAGTCGGACACGACTGAACGACTTCACTCACTCACTCATGTGAAACAAACACAGCAGGCAAAGGGAACAGCGTGTGCTGGGGAAAGACCATAGAAGGTGTCACAAGGAAGGCCACATTTAAACCAAGAGTTGAAAAAGGAGGAACAGCAAGCATGAGCCTTGTGGATATCCTGGGGAAAGTTCCAGGTAGGGTGAAGGCAACCGGCTTCCTCTCGCTCTCACGTCACAAGATTCCCACTTTGGAAAACAGTTCAAGACCACTAGAGCAGGTTAACCCCAGGGACTGCAGTAGAGAGATGATTCAATTCTTGATTTTCTTGTCTGGGTTCCTCCCCTCCTTCTTGCAGCTCTCCTGTGCTAGCACAAAGGATCACAAGCGGGCAGCCTCTCCTTTTCCTCCAGGGAACTCCAGAACACTTCCCAGACATTAGCTCAGCAAGCATAATCCCTCCCCAGCAGATGGAGGGACAGGCACCCCAGGCCAGAGGGACTGGCCCAGAGGCAGGGGGCAAGGAGCAGCCCAGTGCTGGCTGGCGCGTGGTTGAAAGTGTCCTCAGGGAGTCTGCTGGCACCTGCACGCAGCATCTCAGCACCCCATCTGCAGGAGACACAGCAAAATTCACCTTCATGGCTTCTCTTAAAACAGTGGAAGAGATGCTCAGAAGGAAGCGCTTGTGGGAGCGACAGCAAAAATTAACAACAACAAAAATCTCCAATGTCCTTGACCTGCTCTTTCTGAATCAATCACTGCTTGAGCCCCTTAGGTGGGTGGGAAGACCCTGACATTTGTTGGCCGATGTAACCACAATAGCTTAATCTGCACAGCTTGAACTCTTGGTGGTGAAAGACCCTGACCTCCAATCTGTCACAGATCAGTATTTGTGCAAAATATTTTGGAGATCAATTCCTAGGAAAACAAACTGAAGAAGACCTCAAGGCCCCAAGTGTTTGTTAGATTCACCTGACATACAATCACACATACTGTCAGACTGCTAGCAAGGAAATATATACATTTACCATATGTAAAATAGATAGCCAGTGGGAATTTGATGTATGATGCAGGGAACCCAAAGCCAGTGCTCTATGATAAGCTGGAGGGATGGGGTGGGAAGGGAGGTGGGAAGGAGATTCAGGAGTGGGGGGACACATGTATGTCTATGGCTGATTCATGTTGATGTATGGCAGACACCGACACAATACTGTAAATTAATTATCTTCTAATTAAAAAAAAATTAACACCTGCTCTCGATTCCTGCACTTATCTTTGTCACAGGGACCAGAAATGGCAGCTTGCAGCCTTTCACTGGTCCTTAGGCCCTGCTCTGAAGAGCATTCAGTCCAGAGATACTTCCTGGTATTTGGGTGTTAGAGCAAGGCAGGCTCCCAGTTTATATATCAGAGGTTCCAGTGATATGCGAAGAGAGGACAGGGCTGCTTTAGGAAACAGCAATTCAGAGACATAGTGATGTGATTGTCAAACATTATTTACTGTGCAGCCTGGCTGAAAAGAAATCTACTAAAATAAAGTCAAGCATTTCGACAGTAGCTACAAAACAATGGTTAATTAGAATCACATCGCCTCCAAGGGAATTCACCATAAATCTACCCCAGCTTTCAAACTGACCCTTGGGGGTAGGGAAGGGTGGGGGAGATCCCCCTTTTAAAGCAGGTGACTGTAATTTTCTTTCTCATTTCATAGGCTGGCTTACTTGTCAATACACAATTCTCTTCTATTCAGTCCTTCCACCTCCTCAACTTCCAAACAATAACTTTGAAAACTAGAAAATGACTATTCTGTTACAGTGCCTAATTCCTTGACAAACATCTTAAAGAAAAAAAAAAAAAAAAAAAAGGGAGAGAAAGAGAGAGAAAGAAAAGTAGTACATTTCAAAGCACTCAAAATAGAGGAGAAAAGTTCACACAATTCTTTTGACCAAAAATAACACCCATGACTCACACACATTCACTATAACCATCCATCAAGCTAACACGCGGCGCCTGCTTATAATTTATCAGCTATGCAGAGCGTTTGTCTCTGTGTTATTGAGAAGGACTCTGTGACCATCAGTTTAGAATAGCTGCACGATGTAAAGGAAATGTCAGAGAAAAAGTGGCAGGCCGTCTAACACTGGAAAGGATTTCACAGGGAAGAAAACAAAACTGAGAGATTACTTCCTCTAAATCTCTGGGGCAGGGAGTAGCATAAATAGCAAAACATGAAAAGATTTCAAAAGAAGCCTCTTTTAAATATTCAGATATAGCCAGGGCTGATGTTAAAAGGTTGAAATTTTCACTCTGATAATAGTGAGATGCTGAATATACTAGAGTATATTGTAGAAGCTATATATTTAAGTCACTCTAGTTCAGAGTTTCTATATTAAAACTGTGATGGGGAAAAGAAAGAAGACAGATTTGACGAAAACGTGGCTGGGAGACCCGAGGCTGAAAGGATATGGTGGCTGTCTAGTCCAACACACCTTCCTTTGTCAAGGATCCAGTCAACCCCCAGTTACAATGGATATTCACAAAAGCGCCAGCCAAGGCCAGCCCCTGGTGTGGGGACTATGATGCTTGTGGAAATTCTCTCTGCACAGAGATGAAGACTACACATCCTGACAGTTGTTATAAATGCAGAGGTCTGGGAGTTGAGAGAGCTGCGTGCATCTTGCCCCAACCTCTGTGCATTTTTGCAGAAATTCTCAGTGAGGCAGACTGGTCACAGTAACAAGGGGAGCTGTCGTTGCTTTCTTCAAGTCCTGCTGCATCCTAAACTCTGGTTCTTGCCTCTACCACTGTGTTTGAATTCCTTCATAAATGTCAGAAAATACATAGAAATTTACACTATAGATGCAATACATTTTTTAAACTTAGAAGTGGTTGGAGGTTTTTTTTTTTAATGGTACGTCACATTGGCAATGACAATCTCTTTGAAGGACTCCCGTTTTCTAAGATCAAGTAACCAAGACTGGTTTACAAGGAGGGGAATTTCAGGACATCAGTTACAAGAAGTAGCCCTAAAGATTTTAGGTGGGGAGACAAGATCCATTATATACCAAATTTCTCATTGATGTAAGAAATTAAAAGTTGGACATGATATAAGTATATGCCACCCCAAAATATACTCCTCTGCCATGAGAATTATTTTGATCTGAAGGCAACTGAGAATCAACAAACACTGAGAATGTTCTCCCTTCCCCCTTTCAGCCTAAAAACAGAGCATAAATTTCTATTTGTGAGGATATCCTATCCTCTCTGTAGTACCAGAAAGGGAAGAGCATCTCTTATCACCAGACACAGAGAACTGACATCACGATGAGTCTGTACAAACAAACCTTACCAAAATAACCCTATCTTCTGTTAGTTTTCCTATATATCTTTCTAGTTACTGTCCCACAATTTATCATCCCTGGAAGCCCATATGCCCTTTCCTTTTATTAAAATGGTATGCAAACCCCTCCCAACCCAGGCTAAATAATTCTTTTGAGTTTTACTTCCCTGGTGGCTCAGACAATAAAGAATCCACCTGCAATGCAGGAAACCTGGGTTCAACTCCGGGGTCAGAAGATCCCTTGGAGTAGGGCCTGGCAACCCACACCAGTATTCTTGCCTGGAGAATTCCACAGACAGAGGGGCCTGGTGGGCTATGGTCCACGGGGTCATAAAGGGCCGAACACGACTAAGCGACTAACACTTTTACTTTTTGTTCTTCTCTGTGAACTTCCATGCACATAAAACATTCATAAAATTGCTTTTTTCTCCTGTTATCTGCTTTTGTCAGTTAAATTTGCAGGCCCCCATGCACTGAACCTAAGAAGGTAGAGGAAAAGATTTTCCTCTCCAACAGATAAAAACAAAATGAAAGAAAGTGATGAAAAGTTTAACATTAACCTTCCAACCTTACGCTAACCAGACACTGGGAAGGGCAGCAAAATGGGAAGGCCACTTGTTTCCACCCAAGTTATTAAATAATTCAGCCACCTGGAGGGGAAAGGAGCAACATTTCAGTTACAATCCCTTGAGTTATCCTGAAAACTTTGTAATTTACTAGATATACACCACTTCAGAAACCTAGCCATGGAAAAGTCATCATAATGCCTCTCATAATTCTCCATCATAACGTAAAAGTGATGTGTACCAGAAAATCCTGTAACTGCCTTCTCAGCTAGCTGACATATCAAAACCAGGATTTAAAAATTGGAGGGGAAAAGAAATAAGAGAGAGGCAGGTAAAAACGTGGCCTAGGCACTACCTCAAGAAGACTACTGCTCTTTTTTAACTGTGAGAAAGAGACCAGATTTAGAAAATGCTCCGCAACAACACGGTGTTTATCACCTGAACCCTTTAAACTCACACCTCCAGTAGTGTACTCAATTAAGCAAGAATATGTAAAAAAAAAAGTTTGAGAAAATGTGGAGTATACTTGAGTGGTGTGATTGATGGTAAATTTAATTGTAATTTCTACTCCGCTGCTTTGGTCCTACAGTGACTCTTGTGTTAACAGAGTGAAACTTGCTTTGCTGAGCAATGGCCCCCTGCTCATAGCAACTGCCAAAGTGATGACCTCTGCTACGGCAACAGCTTTCTTATTTACAAAAAACAACCATCAGAAAGAGAGTTCATTCTACACAGTTGCACAGAGTTTTTGGCTGCGTAAGGAGCCCTTGGCCCAGCTGCTCTTCACCTCACAATCTCCAAACACACACTGGCGAAGGCAGGCATTTCCAGGCCCACGGGCAAATGCTCTTCTATGGGCTGAAGCGGTTGCTATATAAATAAACGTTTGCTTAATCTTGGCCATTATGGTTCTGCATCTGCCAGTTTAGTGGCTCCTGCAATAGTTCCCAAGTTCTTTAGACTCCTTGAGCTTAAATCCCTCCATCTATAAACTGGGGGAAGCCCTCACTTTCCTGACAAAAGTTGTTGCAAGGACTCGAAGGGCTTCCGAGAACAAGGCGGTAGCACTCAGAATGAAGTTACAGTCGTGTGTGATGGGGGAGGGGGTGGTTCCCGCAGGCTGAACCCTGGATTTCTTCCCAGTTTCCCTGGTGTAACAGTGAAGCAGTTCTGTTCAAAGTGTTATAAAAAGAAACGTCTCAAAGCACTCAAGACCTTTGAAGGAAGTTTTAGGTTCTGAGCATCAAACTGGAATGCATATACAAAGTTGCTCTGATTTGTGGTCACGAGGGACTAAAATAAGATTGACCAAGAAGATTTTCTGCTGAAGCAAAAGGCTCCCTCCCATTCTACAAAGGGTCATTCTGTGCTCTGATTTCTCCAGGGTTGTCATTCTGGCGCATGTCATCATCCAAATAAGCCATCACTTTTTAAGGGAAGAAAGCAAAGGCTCCCTCCCGAACCAAGAGGAATACCTCCCCTGGTACTTCGGCTTGAAATCAAAACAGGCAAAGACAAAGATGTGTTTGATTGTTTATTCAAGGAGGAGTCTGCTAGGGGGAAATTGTGTTGCCATGACCCCAAAGAATCCCAACCTATAAGATTAACCCCAGATCATTTAACTTCCCCTTTATCTCCTTTGGAGGAACTGCTTGTTGAGCAAAAGAAAAATATTTAAAGGGTCATCTGAGATCTTCTGGTGATCTTGCACTGCACTGCAGAGAGGTGCTCTGTGTATAGTTCTGCCTGGAGTATCAAGAAAAAATTTTCATTTCAATATCCCCCGAGAAGCTATTAGTGAAATCACTGTTGTCACGATTTCTTCACTGCTTCTTTAACAGATGATTTGCCATTGGAAATTGAGTTGTTTTAAAAAGTATTCTAAATTCTAAAAGAGAGCCTCAATTGACAACCCTGTTTCTAGAACTACAAACATGAATGTTCTTGTCTATCCTGAGAGGAGGAGACAAAAAACAGGTAGATATTATGACTGGACACTGGTTGCCACAAGAAAGAACACTGGCCTAACAGATAAAGATTTCTAGCTCAGTTTCTGGTTCTCAACCACTGCTTAAGCAGAGGGCTTCAGATAAAGCACTTCATCTTTGAACTTCCAAAACAGGTTGGATTAAATGTTGACTATGCTTTTTCCTGGACTTCCCTGGTGGCTCAGATGGTAAAGAATCTGCCTGCAACGCAGGAGACCTGGGTTCAATCCCTAGGTTGGGAAGATGCCCTGGAGGAAGGCACAGCAACCCACTCCAGTATTCTTGCCTGGAGAATCCCCATGGATAGAGGAGCCTGGCGGTCTACAGTCCATGGGGTCACAAAGAGTCGGATATGAATGAGTGACTGAACGCATGCTCTTTCCAATTCAAATAGCCTCAGAGTCAAATAAGGAACAAAAACCTAAATTAGAACACTGAACAACACACTAGTACATTTGGATTTTTAGCCCTGCTCTAGTCACCTCCTGTGTGACCTTGGACAAGTCACAAGAAAAATGAAAGAATTAGCCAACACCCACTGAGCACCCCATGGGATCACAAAGAGTCAGACACCACTGAGCAACTGAATAACAACAACACTGAGCACTCACCAAGCACAGGGCAATGGGCTTTATACATGTTATCACAGTAATTCTTTATAAAAATCGCATGATTCTATCTCATGATCATGTTCATTTTGGAGAGGAGGAAACTGAGTCTCAGAAAGGTTACACAGCTTGCCCTAGATCACCCAGTCAGCAAGTCAAAGTATCATATTTGGATCCCCAAAGTTGGATGGCAGAACCTCAGCGTTTATCTATTGCCATACATGGCGCTGTCTTTCAACTTTAGGAAAGACCTAACTTGCCGTGTGGCCGCAAAGGCCAGCTGGGAGACGACACACATACATAGATTCATGTGCGCAGGCACACCACACGCACACGCCCTCTGGAAAGCGCAAAGCACTGCGAAGCTGCGGATGTGGTACTGCTCCTACCTGTATTTGAGAAGAACTTGCAGCTCGAGCTGCTACAACAAAGCACCACAGACTGGGTGGCTTATAAAACACAGAAGTTTACTTCTCACAGTTGTAGAGGCAGGGAATTGGAGATCAAGGTGCCAGCACAGCTAGCTTCTGGGGAGCGCCCTCTTTCAGGTGGTAGGTTTCTGGTTTTGCACTCACATGGCAGAGAAAGCATGCTCTGTCATAACTCTCAGAAGGGCGCTGAATCCATTCATGAGGACTCTACCCTCATGACCTCAACTACCTCTCAGAGGCCCCACCTCCTAACACTGCCACACTGAGGAGCGGAGTTTCAGCCTGTGAATTTAGTGGCGAGGGCGGGGGGATGTAAACATTCAGTCCATAAGACAGTGATGATAGTAATCTCTCCTGAGCTGAAGAAGGGAGGAATCCATAGGAATCCCTCCTTCAAGTCAAGAAACTGCAGCCACGTTTTCAAGGCCTGTGGCCAATGAGATCCTCACGCTGCATCTTCCCCTTTTCCAATGTGGGGATCTCTTGACCCCCTTCCATGTCCCATCTGTTGCCCCGGCAGCTGGTTCTCATTCCAATGCCTTCTGCTAACACAGGTACATTTGCTTTGCAGCTGGAGGGGTAAATACTTCACCTACTGTTTTGCCTTTGGGATAAACACGCGATATAAGACAGGAGACACTAGGTCAGGGTGCACACTTCTGCCTCTCGTTCCTGCTGATGAAAAAGTGAAGAAGGTAATTGTACCATTCTCATCCAGCACCAGCACACAGATGCTAAAGCTGTCTGCTTTTGGCCAAATGGAAAGTTTCACTGTAACCAGCACCTGCAAATTTAACGGTGCTCTTCTCCACACTGAGCTAATGAAGAGGGCATCTGAATACTCCTGCCCACCCAAAAACCAACAGCATACTTTTATAAATCAACTAAAGGTAAACAAAATTTGAAAACCTATCTTTTAAACAAGTAAGAATTTTTCCACAAATACTAGAACTATTCCCTCCCATTGTTTATCAATACATTTCTTCCATTACTAAGCCAGAATTCCCTCCCTGGCTTTGGGCTATATTTTTCTCTACATTGCACCGACTACCATTTAACATCCTATATATTTTAATCATTATGTTTATTGTCTGCTCACAGCATCTCTATGAGACTTAAGGTAACTATATTATTTATCATCCAAATCAAGACACTCTGGAGAGAGAAGGGACCACTAATACAAATTATGTCAGGACAGGGACTTTCCTGGGAGTCCAGTGGTTAAGAGTTTGCTTCCAAAGCAGGGGGTGTGGGTCCCATCCCTGGTTGGGTAGATAAGATCCCACATGCCTCCTGGTCTATCTGTGTGTGTGTGTATGTGTGTGTGTGTGTGTGTGTGTGTGTAGATAAGATCCCACATGCCTCCTGATCTATCTGTGTGTGTGTGTGTGTGTGTGTGTGTGTAGATAAGATCCCACATACCTCCTGGTCTATCTGTGTGTGTGTGTGTGTGTGTGTGTAGATAAGATCCCACATGCCTCCTGGTCTATCTCTGTGTGTGTGTGTGTGTGTGTGTGTAAAACAGAGCAATATTGTAACAAATTCAATGAAGACTTTCAAAATGGTCCCATTCCAGTATTCTTGCTTGGGTAATTCCATGGACAGAGGAGCCTGGCAGGCTGCAGTCCATGGGGTCACAAAAAGAGTAGGACAACCACATCAAAAAAATCTTACGTAAAAATAAAATTATGCCAGGATAAGAGGTGCAAATGACAATGATCTTGAGACATTTAGGTTCCACACGCTCAAGGATTTGGGTCTGACTTTTTTCACTCCTGTGTTCCTAGTGTCTAATCAGCACAGGATACCCATGAGGTGTTCCATAAACTCTTACTGAACCATGGTGGGTCTAAGAATGAGCTCTGAGTAGACTGCAGGATTTTAAACTTTTTCTCCATCACCAATTCCTTATGATATTTCCCTTCAGTATTTTACTTAACTGCCACTGGCCTCAATTTCCTCATTTGTCTGATGGCAATAATAATAACCCCATGGTGGTGTGGGAATTAAATGGGATCCTCCAAGGTGTAATGTTGGGCATAGGGTCTGATGTGGCTACGATGAGCACTCAAAAACACTGGCTGCCATCATTACAATTTGTCATTCCAAGACTGTCTCAGGAAGGCACATAGAGCAGATGGTGAAGACACGGTCTACCCAGCATCCTGTCACCATGACAACAGCAGAAGCTGCCTTATATCTACAGTATGCCTGGCCATGCCCAGCTGACCCTGAAGTGGAGCCCTGGACTGAGCCTGGCCTAGGGGAGCTCTCTCCTGGGACTCAGGGAGCAGCTTCTTCCTAGAGATCAAAGACGTGGGATCTGGAGCCTTTATGTGGTCAGCAGTCATGTTTCCTAGTCTATAGAGAAAGCAGGTCCAGAAAAAGAAATGATAGCTGACCCAGAGAATGCTGAAGGCAGAGGAACAACCTGGGGGCCGCTGAGTGCTGGTGGTAGCTGGCCTTGAGGCCGGCTGCATTTCTGCCTCCCAAGGTGGCTGCTCACCCAACCCTTCTGAGATTCTATGAGCCAGTAACTTCCTCTTTGGCCCAAGCTATTTCAAGCTGCCAAGTGTAACCAGAAGGGTCCTGAGAAAGGCACACACATATACAGTTGATTAAAAAAGAAAGGGATGATCAGGAGGGGGAGAGGATGGTAAATATTTATTGATCCTCACCCTGTGCCAGGCACTGTGCTGAAGACTCTACTTTTGTTATCTCACTTGTTCCTCACAGCCACACCATGCAGTGGGCACCATATTTATTCTCATTTTGTAGATGGAAACACCAAGTCTCAGGCCCCGAAAGGAAACTTCCCAAGGCACATGATTCGTTTAGTGGGTGTCACTGCTGGCCCTTCCAGCCCCGGTGATTAATCGAAGCCAATTAATGAATAGTATCCTCCCAGTGGATATTAGCAGACCAGGAAGGAGAGCATATCCTACGATGGCCCAGTGAGACTGGAGGTAAGGACTTATATTCCAGGGCTGGGTTTTCAGTCTTTCCTGCTTAGAGGAAGTGGCCTCAGGAGAAAGCTGATGCTAAATTCAAGAAGAAACTGATGTTAAAATCAGCACAGTGATAGAATAGTCAGATAAAATAGACGATTCCCAGCTCAATGTGAACTTCAGATTAGCAGTCAATATTGTTTTAGTTAAGTAAATATTATTGCATGATACATGAAATTGAAAGTGTTAGTTGCTCAGTCGTGTCTAACTCTTTGCAACGCTATGCCCTGTAGCTCATCAGGCTCCTCTGTCGATGGAATTCTCTAGGTAAGAATACTGGAGTGGGTAGCCATTTCCTTCCCCAGGGGATCTTCCTGACCCAGGGATCGAACCCATGTCTCCTGCATTGCAGGCAGATTCTTTACTGTCTGAGCCACCGGGAAAGTCCCACACTCTTACACTAAAAAGGTATTCATAGTCCATCTGAAATCCAAGATTTGATTTACTGTATTTTTCTTTGATAAGTATGGCACAGAAGAGAGAATGAGTACACGACACTACAGCATCTGAGGCCTGCACTACCTCTCAACTTGCGGTTACGCAAGGGTATCGACTCCTTGACTGTTTGCGCAGTTTAGAATGTCTGTCACTGGTACCCCAGTCCATCCTATGTCATCCATCACAGGCAGGAATGGTGCAGAGCCCAAGCTCACACCGCCACACTAAATCCTAAAGGGACAGAAACTAAATGCCATATTAAAAGCTACAAAGCCAGAACTTAGGACATTGAACCTGTTTGTTTTTTTCCAGAGCTGTAAGAATGCAGCTTGACAGACTTACTGGAATTCATCAGATTCTCTTCGGTCAATGTAAATTTTTTATTATAAAGTCACAGAATGTAAATTCACTTACACTGTAAAACTCCTTCATGAATACTAAAAAACCCTAAAATCACGGCAAAGATGACAGCTCATAGACACCAAAAACAAAAACATAAACGATCCCACACTAAGGATCCCAATTTTAAAACATTTATGATAAATTTCCACATCGTTTTGTTTAGGAAAAAAACCATCAATTAGCTCCAAAGAAGAATCTGATATTAGTTCAAAGCTGGAGCATTACAAAATAATCAAATAAAATAGGAAAGGAATATGGGAGTGACCAGAACCGAATGCCTGAAAGGGTAACCGTAGGACTGAATTGTTATTTAAGGGTAAATGTGTGTGTGTGTGTGTGTGTGTGTGTGTGTGTGTCTACAGTTTACGCAGTCATGAATCTTACGTGTTTATATGCTGTGCCAGGTATATGATCAGTGAACAAAAACAGGATGTTGGCTGAGCCATTACAGCTCTGAAGACAGCAAACAATTCCTGAGTCCTTATTTTCATCCACCAGTTTTGAACCCCTGCTCTGGTGCAGAGGGTTTCCCATAATACAGAACATACAGCATTAATATCACCATCATCCAGGCTGCCTTCAAGCCCATGAAAGGCTACTAGTCAGAGTGTGTCAGTATAGAAAATTGTGAAGTTAAGGAAATAGCTAACAAGATATCTTTGAAAAAAGCAATATATATATGCATGAATACAACTGGATTTTTAAAATTTGATGTATGATATTCCTGGACGTGATCCTACAAAAGTGTTAACTGTCCCTACATCAATCTATACATTTAAGAAAACTCCAATCAAAATACCAACAGGAATGGGTTTGGGTGGGGTGGGGATCAGAGGAGGACTTGATAAAATATTTGTCAGTTATATATATATATAAAAAAAAGAAATCTGAAAAGAAAGAGCAAAGCTAAGGATAATAGCCCAAACAGGTATTGAAAGTATAAACAAAAACAGAATAATGTGGTACAAATAGGATGATACAGAAAGCTCAATGGAACAAACAGAAAGTCCAGAAACACACATACACACATATACACAAGATAAGGATTTGTTCATTGGTAAAAGTGGGCACCTAAAATCTGTGGGAAATGGATTCATTAATAAACAATGCTGGTTATCATTCAGGGGAGAACATAAATGGCTTATGAGTTTTGCTGGTAAGATGTCTTTAAAAGTCTGAAGTGGCAGAATGACATTCATCCATGGAACAGGGAGCTAAAGCCCGGGAGCCGTGCGCCCTCAACTCGTGGTTTTTCGAACAGGGTCCCAACAAGAAAGGGAACACGGTCAACTTGTGTGCCCTCTTCTATCCTGTTGGACTTGCCTGTGTCTCCTTCACCCAAGCCTTAGCTCCTCTTTGTAGTCAGTGTTTCTCAGCCACACTTCCCCCGGTCATACAAACACCTCTGAGAAATTAAAAGATTTCTCTACCCATTTTGGGATTCCTTGATTCTCCAGTTGTTGTAAGACACCGATACAAACATCCCGAGAGTTACCAAAGATCAGGAGTAAGTCTTACCTGTTTCCTCTTTTCAGGGGGAAGTGAGGGATCTCCATCCTACAAAGAAACCAATGTCACACTTTATTTTTTTAAAAATCAGATATATGTAGGTTCAAGGAGCTGTACTGAACTATGAACTAAATTCAGACCCTCCCCACTCCTGCCCCCTGCAACCAGCAATGTTCTGAACCAAACTAAAATATGCTTTAAAAACTGATAACTGTAAACTGAACCAGAGTTATTTTGGGAAAACCTCTAAAGAATCACTTTCAATTAGGACCAATCTATACGTTTTCTATAAGATGGTTGGATTGCATCACTGACTTGATGGACATGAGTTTGAGCAAGCTCCGGGAGTTGATGATGGACTGGGAAGCCTGGTGTACTGCAGTCAGTCCATAGGTCGCAGATTCGGACACGACTGAGTAACTGAACTGAACTGATATATTTTCTAAACCTATGTGAGCCAAATAAATTCATTACTTAGATTTTTCAAAATTACTTTTGAGCAGACTAAACTGAAATAGTATTTCATTTGGTTTGAGTTCCTTTTTTAAATAATTAGATTCAAAGTAATAGTAATGGACACACATATGCATGTGCATATACACACACACTTGAATTTTCTCTATAGGCAGAACAATTTGGGGACAGGATATGCCCAAAATAAAAGAAAACTTCTAGCCCTATCAGATTTTTGTCTTAAAAGGATATAATTTCTGTCCATCATGTGCCATCTGGGAATACATAAATATCTCAGGTAAATGATAAATGCTCAGGAAACAGTACTCCTATATCTGATGCAGTCCTCATGTAAGTCAACATTACTTTAACCTTAGGAATCTTTCTATTGTATTTCTGTTGAGGACAATTCAATGACCCCAGCAAAGCTGGTTAAATGTAAGCAATAGTGTCAGCACTTAAAAAAGAGATGGCATAAGTGAGAATGCAAAATAGCACTATGCAGTTGGTATCCTCCAATTCATTTTAATTTGCATCCTTAAAAATTGTGCCATATGAAAACTAGAGAAAATCTAATTGCCCAGGAGAAGGAAAGGTTTAAAAATTATGGAAATACTACTATGCAAATATTTTTTTAATGAGTTAAATCTGTATATATGGCCTAGAGAGATGTCCAAAATAAAGTGCTGAGCGAAAGGAGCAAGTTTTAGAGTAACATTTATATAAAGCTGTCCAATAGGACTCTCTGCAATGAGGGACATGTCCCACAGCTAACTGTCCAATATAGCAGCCAGCACGGAAATGTTCTATATCAACACAATCCCATACGGTAGCCACCAGCCAACTATAGCGATTGAGCACAGGAAATATGACGAGTCTGAGTGTTCAATTTTATTTAATTCTAATTAATTCAAAATGAAACTTAAATAACCACATGCAGCTAGTTAGTGGCTTCTGTATTAGCATAGATTTATAACATGAATCCTCCAGAAAAAAAAATACTTCATACAATTCATTAATAAGTAAATAAGACACCTGCAGACACATTCAGATATGTGTGTACATTCACGGGTGCCAGAGCAAGTATCTGGAAGCATACACTTATCAACCAGCAAATGGTACTGGGTGTGGAGGAAGTAGGGTTGATGACTTTCATGTCCTGATAACGTGGAAGACTTTCATGTCTTTCCAGTTGGTAACTGTCTGGATTCAGCCCTCTTTGGAAGAGATAGCGTGTTTAAAGCCCCTCTCTCCATCTCCACAAGGGAAATAGAAACAGGGACATCACCATAACGTAATACATACGATGAGTTCGCGGTACTTCTTCTTCAGGGACTGGTGACGCTCTCGAAGCTGATTGGCCATGAGTTTGTACTGGTCCCTTTCCTGCTGGCATGTGTCCAGCTCCTTGGAAAGGATCAGCAGGGCTTCCTTCTTACTCTCCAGCTTCCTTTTACACACCAGGTACTGCAGAATAAACACATCCATGTGACTCAGAACTGTCATCAAGCCTCTCTCCTTTCACCCGCGTTGGAGTTCACACACTGCAGGGCTGATTTTGCTTTGTTGCTTTTTGTATTCAGAGATCATATACCCAGAGACATTTGTCATTCAATGACACGTGAGCCCAAAGGCTGCTAAAGTACCTGACACAATGCCCTTGTGACAGAATCAAAACCGTGGACATTCATGAAGTTTGGCTAACTGAGACAGGGAAAATAATTGGTAAGTTAAAGAGCACAATCCTTTTAAACAATTCCATAGTAAAATAGATAACAGGATGCCAAATTTTGTTTTAAAAGGTATTTATATATCCTGATAAGACTGTTAAAATTATATTAAAATTTTACAAAATAACATAACACAAATTCAGTAAAAATTCTGTATATTACTAATAATTATCTCTTGGTAGCAAAATTATTTGCACGTTTTCTTTAATCTTTATACTTTTTTATGTTTGCCAAATGTTCTAGAATACACCTATATGGTTTCTATAATTTTAAAAAAAACCAAAAATGTAACAAAAAATAATTTGATCAAACTATACATTACTACAATAGATTGCACCTGCCCATGCAACCCAGCAGACATTTCCTCACTTGAGAGTTTTTGTTCACTAAAATCGGGCAGAGGTGTACACTTTTTTCTAGGATTCAAGTGCAGATACCCACCACCCAGAGACCAATTTTATGAGTGAAGTATTTTAGTCACACTGAATTACCCCCTCAAAGTCAAGTTCTATCTTGCTGGAACTCTTGCTCAGAGTTGCGGGATATCTTTGTCTCTCCATTGCCCCACTCCCCCACCTATGACAGACCCTCACCTGACAATCACCCACCACCTGGGCCAGCGTGAGCCCGAATGGGATTCTGTCCTTTTCCTGGGTCTATTGCACCGTCTGGTGTTATTCACATATGTGAGATGTGGCACTAAATACTTTTTGAATTTGCCCCGTAAAAGACCAAATTCAGAGCATTCATGAAAACAATTTATAGTTTCATTATACACTCTGACATGAGCACTTTGTCATTACGGACGCTCACACAAAGCAGACAGAGGATCAGCACTCCCATACCATTCGAGTCAATGCTCTTTTATGGACAAAAAGCATTACTCATATATAGTGCTTGCTTGGAACTGACTTTGTTAAGTTCAATTTCAAATAAATGAAAGGGGAAAAAGAGAGTTTTGTGCATTAGCACATTTTTTTTCCTTAAAAAAAAAAAAAAAAGTAATTGCTTAGCTTCAAAAACAAAGGGGAAAGAAAAGCCATTCTGAGATGATTTGAGTTCTAAGAGAGGACACTTCCACCTTGGATGAATCTCATTCCAGGCAGTAATGAGGTTGGAATCCTGCCTTAAAACGTCCCAGATTTTAAGACTTTGACATCGTCTTCGTGGAGGCAAATGGTTCTGTTGCCACAGTGATTTCTCAAGAGTAAAATCCCCGACGTGTAAATATCAGAGAAGAGTAGCTCAAAAACCTGAACAGCAGTGTCCTCAGGGAGGTATTGAGATTTCACAGGAAAAAATACCATTTACACACAGTTTAACAGATCTACCCTTGTGCCTTCGTTTCTTTGCCTGTGATCAGCAGCCTCATTTGGCAGTGCTGTTAGTACCGGTGGCACAAAGACAGTCGCCTTTGTCCCTTCAGATCCAAATCTAAGGGCCCACATATACTCCGATTCTTCCCACTTTGGGGAAGAAAATCACAATTGTGTAGACATTACAAGCTGAAGCAGGCAAGGTTAGAGTCACATCTGGTCTATTGAAGGCGACCAGGTAAGGGCCACTACTTATTGGCAAAGTGGAATTCAAGTTCCCTAACCTTGAACTGCAGTCCCTGAGGGTCCAAGAGAGAAGCCGTTTCTCTCCCAAAGCATGACCCAAACTGGGCCTTGGAAGCTGTAAAGAGCAGAAGTAGACACCTATTCCCTCTCTGTCTAAGACACTTGGTAGAAAACGGGCACAAAGGTGCCTAAGACCCAGGGACCAAGGATTTGAGGAGCAGCATTGCTGCTGTTTGGTTGTCTTTAGGGTGTGGAAAACAGGACAATTATAAATTTCATCAAAGCGTAAGAAACTCATTCTGTATAAAGATGAAGCCACTTCAAGAAAAGTATGGTCTTGAGAAAGCCACTGCTGGATGGTTCTTTCTTCTGTTTATTGTGGTCTAGAACAGTGAATTGCAAAAATGTTACTCCATGTCGTTTGTTTCTATCAGCAGAACAAGCCTTAGGCTTAAGCCTCATTTATAAAATAGCTGTTGCTATTTTGCTCTGTTGTGTTGCTCTGGCTGAAGATGGGACACCTCCTCTGTAGTTCTGCCACCTTGGTGCACTGGCATCAACAAGAGCCCTGCTCTATGTCACCCTGGGATGTTTGTGAAAATGCAGATTTCTGAGTCTGGGCTCAGACTGCTCACCCCCAGCTCACATATTGCCCAAATCGTCAACCTCTGGTGGTTGGCTCAGAAATCTGCTATTAGCACATGGCACTGGTGATTCTTACTCCACCTGTACTTTGAAAACCCAGGCTCTGGAGGCCTCAGCTTCACACTGTGAAGTTGGAAACAATGAACATAGCCTGGAGGGACTGAAAAGCCAGCTGCAGGCCAGAATTTCCAGGCAAGCTTCAGTCTCAGAGCCATTCAGGGTTGTCTGAGCCCCCTTTTTATAGCACAGAGGGGTTCTGAACAAGTACAAGCAGGGACCATATTTTACCATCTGGCCAAAGAGCTTCTACATGCAGTCTCATTAAACTATCAATAGAAACTTTGGGAGGTATATGGGGGTGGGGGTGGGGTGTACTGGGGAATGGGACGGAATTTCTCATTCTTCTAAAATGGTGACAGTTTAGTCCCTGTGGTAGCAACTGCTAAATTGTCCTATTTCCTGTCTTTCCAATTGGAAACAAAAAACAAATGACAGGAAAGAAAAGGTGCTGAAGATCCTCCTCCATGGGTCGCTCTGAACAACCAGGGAATGCACAGGTCCAGCTTCAGCCTCAGAAGGGACCAGAAATAGAACAGAAAGCGAGACAAGCCAATCGTTGTGCATGGGGCATCTCCGCTTCTAAAGGAGGATGAGTATGGCTGATGGAAGTGGTGGACCGTAGCAAACGACCAGGCAGAGCCAGGAGGCCTCCGTGCAGATGTAGGTTAAGTGATGGGCTAATCATGACTTTTGGGACCCTGGGAAAGCCCCCCAAAACAGGAAACAAAACAATCTCATGCTGCCTGGGTCTCAGTTTCCACTCTTGGAAAATGAGCAGGGTTCCCAAGAGTGCCTCCTAACATGAGGAACCCATGATTTCAACATCCCATTCAATATCACTGGGGTGCAGGGTGCTGGGGCAAACACTTGGGGGCGGGGCTCCAACCCAGGAGGCATGACTCACTTCCAGTGCCTAGAAATTGCCTCCTTTACCTCACCTAGGGCAGAGTTAGCTCAATGATTTCTAAAGATCACCCACAGCAGTAACTTCAGGACAGCCACTTGGTTGGAAAGGGTGCTCGGGCCAAAGCAATAACCACTGTGTTTGTGATAACCATCTACGACAGAGTGAGAAAAGGCTAAACGTCTGTATGGTCGTTGCTAGTGCCTCTAGCCAGTATTTCTCGTTCTTCTTTACTTCCAGGCATCTGGCAGGACTGTTCTTCCCCCATTGCTTTGGAGTAAGGCAGAACCATGTAACTTGCTTTTACAGTAAAGGGGAACCAGAGGACTACGAGTCAGTTCCAGGGTGTATGATCCCAAGGGTCAAGGTATGAATCACCAAAACAACTTGGATCATAGAATCACAACAGACAACTGCTCTGAAGAGTCATTTGGGTCCACAGAGTAATCTGTGTGATCCAGAAATAAACTTTTGTATCGTTAAGATACAAAGATTGGGGGTGTTTGTTATCAGAGCACACCTTAGCCCATCCTGACTAACATGATCCATAGCAAAGTATGAAGGTAGCCAGATTGGGGAGATCAGATCTGCCCTGCTCTGTGCTTCTACTGAGTTACCACAATGATGAGGAGGATTGTTATTATCACTATTATTATTGCTGTTAGCAACAACAAAACCAAAGTTTTATGTCAAATGCTTTCCACGGATGATCTTTAATCCCCACAGCACTGCAGTGGGGTTACTGTGTTACTTCAGTGTACATTTCCTAAATGAGAAAGTGAGACTGAAAGAGTTTATGTAATATGCTAAGGGTTTAGTAGAGCTACAATCTGAACCCAAGTCTTTGTATAGCCAAGCTTGTGAAATCCCAATTTCTGACAAACCAAGCATTCCGTGGAAAAACAATCAGAATATTCATGGAGTTGGTTACTACATCTAGTTGGTATTTTCAGCATAGAGAAGCTAAGAAAGGGGAATTTTAAATTTGGCTCCTTTTATGTTTAGAATCTCTTCACCCACCCTCTTCTAAAACTAGATATAAGGCCTGAAGAAAGAAGGAAAAAATAAACAAAGAATTCATGAGCATCCCTCTCCTCTGCTGCTTGTGAGGGAGCCAAGTAGAGGCAACAAGGTTTCTATCCACTTAAAGGAAATGGGATAAGACTAGAGGCTGTTTTCTCAAAAGGCTTGGTTGCAACAATTTTCTATAAATTGTAGTTGGTCTCAATCATTCATTCAGGCAATATTTTCTGGGTGTCTTGTGTGTGTTAGGCAACAAGCCAAGCATTTGGTCTCCTAAATGGATAAATGGTCCTGGGAATTTTGAGAAGGAAAAGCATGATATACCTGGATAATAAGATGTAATTTCCACAATCCCTTATGGGTTTTTCTGAAACGCCCAAAGTTTTGAAAACTGAAAATGTGTTCACATCCTGTTAGTGACCTCAGCTGATGTGAGGGTTTTTACTGTCTTATGCCACTGATTGTGAATATTCATACATTTGCTGAAGACAAATCAATGGGTTTGATTATTTGCTGCCGCCCAGAAGTCTACTGGGGTTGATACACAATATACACTTACTGCATTTCCTTTCAGATGTCAAAAATCCTGCCTCAGAAACATATCTGGGGGCCAAAGATATCAGATACAGAAACTGCCTTTTATTTTAAAGTCACCCTTGCAAATCTCTATACAGTCTTGAAGACACTCTTGTGACAAAAATAAAATCGTTCTCAATTATCCAAACCTAGGACATTATTAGATTTTTATTTCCTTATATAGGCAAGGAAAAACTGAAAATATGTTACATGCAGTAAATATTCAAGCTGCCACAATGCTAACATGCCTATTCCCATCACCTCATAATGCCTTTATTCTTGAAAATTAGCATGAACACTGGAGCAGGGATAAACCTCCCAGATAACCCAAGTGACTACTTGCCCAATTGCAAAGAACAAGGTTCCCAGCTGCCAGCATCTTCCATAACAGTGTCTTCCAAATTGTGGGTCACAATACATCAGTTTGTGTAATGAACTCAATTCAGCTGCTACTCTCGTTTTCTTTAAAACAAAAACAAAACCAGAATAGAACAGAAAATAGCGTGATCCCATGCAGTAAAGGTAAGTATTATTTCATGAAACTTTTGTCTGTTAATATGTGTGTAGGAACAAACACACTTTCTATGCATATTTTCAACATATTCTGGGACTGCCATTCTAAAGTTTGGAAATGACTTTTCTATAATAAGTTACTCCATACATTTATTCTTTCATTCAACAAATATTTAGTGAAAGACACTAAGAGAGGCAAGAATGGAGCTGGGGGGTAAAGCCATTATGTAATAGAATTAACCAGTTCTTTGGGGTTGAGGTGCAACTCGGATTAATTAATACCTGCTCTTCCTACCTCAGCGAGAGCTTGAAATGCGAGGTATGATGTTAACATTTGGCTTTGGAAACATTCTCAAAATTGAAGGCATCATTTTTTTTAACAGCACTTAAAGCTTACAAAACATTTTCCCAGAGACTCTCGTTTGATAGGCAACATTATGTGACAATTTTAACAAAAACTGCTTTCCCCATTTTATAGACAAGATAGCTGAGATTAATTGTCTTTTTCAAAGTCACAATGCTAACAACTGTCAGCTCAAACTAGGGCTTTTAATTACAAATTTCAGATTCTTTTTAATATTCTGTATTGGTACCAATTAAATTATTAGCAATTCCACAAATCACCTCTCTTGGGTCAAACCATATTTTTAACAAGACACTCTTAGAGATAATTGTGTAACTGAAAACAATACATTTTAATTCATGGTATTTTGAGACCTTGTTTGGAAGACAGGCAGCCCTCCCAGAGACCTTTCTTTTTAAAAAAATGTATTTATTTATTTTAATTGCAGGCTAATTACAATATTGTGGTGGTTTTTGCCATACATCAACATGAATCAGCCATGGGTGTGCATGTGTCCCCCAATCCTGAACCCCCCTCCCCATGCCATCCCTCTGGGTTGTCCCAGAACACCGGCTTTGAGTGCCATGCTTCATGCATTGAACATGCACTTTTACATATGGTAATACCCATGTTTCGATGCTATTCTCTCGAATCATCCCACCCTCGCCTTTTCCCACATAGTCCAAAAATCTGTTCTTTATATCTGTGTCTCTTTTGCTGTCTTGCATATAGGGTCATTGTTACCATCTTTCTAAATTTCATATATATCGTTAATATACCATAGTGGTGTTTCTCTTTCTGACTTACTTCACTCTGAATATAGGCTCCAGGTTGCTCCATCTCAGTAGAACTGACTCAAGTGCATTCTTTTTTATAGCTGAGTAATACTCCATTGTGTATATGTACCACAGCTTCCTTATCCATTCGTCTGCCGGTGGATATCTAGGTTGTTTCCATATCCTGGCTATTATAAACAGTGCTGCAATGAACACTGGGGTACACGTGTCTCTTTCAGTTCTGGTTTCCTCAGTGTGTATGTCCAGTAGTGGGATTGCTGGNACCTCACCTAGGGCAGAGTTAGCTCAATGATTTCTAAAGATCACCCACAGCAGTAACTTCAGGACAGCCACTTGGTTGGAAAGGGTGCTCGGGCCAAAGCAATAACCACTGTGTTTGTGATAACCATCTACGACAGAGTGAGAAAAGGCTAAACGTCTGTATGGTCGTTGCTAGTGCCTCTAGCCAGTATTTCTCGTTCTTCTTTACTTCCAGGCATCTGGCAGGACTGTTCTTCCCCCATTGCTTTGGAGTAAGGCAGAACCATGTAACTTGCTTTTACAGTAAAGGGGAACCAGAGGACTACGAGTCAGTTCCAGGGTGTATGATCCCAAGGGTCAAGGTATGAATCACCAAAACAACTTGGATCATAGAATCACAACAGACAACTGCTCTGAAGAGTCATTTGGGTCCACAGAGTAATCTGTGTGATCCAGAAATAAACTTTTGTATCGTTAAGATACAAAGATTGGGGGTGTTTGTTATCAGAGCACACCTTAGCCCATCCTGACTAACATGATCCATAGCAAAGTATGAAGGTAGCCAGATTGGGGAGATCAGATCTGCCCTGCTCTGTGCTTCTACTGAGTTACCACAATGATGAGGAGGATTGTTATTATCACTATTATTATTGCTGTTAGCAACAACAAAACCAAAGTTTTATGTCAAATGCTTTCCACGGATGATCTTTAATCCCCACAGCACTGCAGTGGGGTTACTGTGTTACTTCAGTGTACATTTCCTAAATGAGAAAGTGAGACTGAAAGAGTTTATGTAATATGCTAAGGGTTTAGTAGAGCTACAATCTGAACCCAAGTCTTTGTATAGCCAAGCTTGTGAAATCCCAATTTCTGACAAACCAAGCATTCCGTGGAAAAACAATCAGAATATTCATGGAGTTGGTTACTACATCTAGTTGGTATTTTCAGCATAGAGAAGCTAAGAAAGGGGAATTTTAAATTTGGCTCCTTTTATGTTTAGAATCTCTTCACCCACCCTCTTCTAAAACTAGATATAAGGCCTGAAGAAAGAAGGAAAAAATAAACAAAGAATTCATGAGCATCCCTCTCCTCTGCTGCTTGTGAGGGAGCCAAGTAGAGGCAACAAGGTTTCTATCCACTTAAAGGAAATGGGATAAGACTAGAGGCTGTTTTCTCAAAAGGCTTGGTTGCAACAATTTTCTATAAATTGTAGTTGGTCTCAATCATTCATTCAGGCAATATTTTCTGGGTGTCTTGTGTGTGTTAGGCAACAAGCCAAGCATTTGGTCTCCTAAATGGATAAATGGTCCTGGGAATTTTGAGAAGGAAAAGCATGATATACCTGGATAATAAGATGTAATTTCCACAATCCCTTATGGGTTTTTCTGAAACGCCCAAAGTTTTGAAAACTGAAAATGTGTTCACATCCTGTTAGTGACCTCAGCTGATGTGAGGGTTTTTACTGTCTTATGCCACTGATTGTGAATATTCATACATTTGCTGAAGACAAATCAATGGGTTTGATTATTTGCTGCCGCCCAGAAGTCTACTGGGGTTGATACACAATATACACTTACTGCATTTCCTTTCAGATGTCAAAAATCCTGCCTCAGAAACATATCTGGGGGCCAAAGATATCAGATACAGAAACTGCCTTTTATTTTAAAGTCACCCTTGCAAATCTCTATACAGTCTTGAAGACACTCTTGTGACAAAAATAAAATCGTTCTCAATTATCCAAACCTAGGACATTATTAGATTTTTATTTCCTTATATAGGCAAGGAAAAACTGAAAATATGTTACATGCAGTAAATATTCAAGCTGCCACAATGCTAACATGCCTATTCCCATCACCTCATAATGCCTTTATTCTTGAAAATTAGCATGAACACTGGAGCAGGGATAAACCTCCCAGATAACCCAAGTGACTACTTGCCCAATTGCAAAGAACAAGGTTCCCAGCTGCCAGCATCTTCCATAACAGTGTCTTCCAAATTGTGGGTCACAATACATCAGTTTGTGTAATGAACTCAATTCAGCTGCTACTCTCGTTTTCTTTAAAACAAAAACAAAACCAGAATAGAACAGAAAATAGCGTGATCCCATGCAGTAAAGGTAAGTATTATTTCATGAAACTTTTGTCTGTTAATATGTGTGTAGGAACAAACACACTTTCTATGCATATTTTCAACATATTCTGGGACTGCCATTCTAAAGTTTGGAAATGACTTTTCTATAATAAGTTACTCCATACATTTATTCTTTCATTCAACAAATATTTAGTGAAAGACACTAAGAGAGGCAAGAATGGAGCTGGGGGGTAAAGCCATTATGTAATAGAATTAACCAGTTCTTTGGGGTTGAGGTGCAACTCGGATTAATTAATACCTGCTCTTCCTACCTCAGCGAGAGCTTGAAATGCGAGGTATGATGTTAACATTTGGCTTTGGAAACATTCTCAAAATTGAAGGCATCATTTTTTTTAACAGCACTTAAAGCTTACAAAACATTTTCCCAGAGACTCTCGTTTGATAGGCAACATTATGTGACAATTTTAACAAAAACTGCTTTCCCCATTTTATAGACAAGATAGCTGAGATTAATTGTCTTTTTCAAAGTCACAATGCTAACAACTGTCAGCTCAAACTAGGGCTTTTAATTACAAATTTCAGATTCTTTTTAATATTCTGTATTGGTACCAATTAAATTATTAGCAATTCCACAAATCACCTCTCTTGGGTCAAACCATATTTTTAACAAGACACTCTTAGAGATAATTGTGTAACTGAAAACAATACATTTTAATTCATGGTATTTTGAGACCTTGTTTGGAAGACAGGCAGCCCTCCCAGAGACCTTTCTTTTTAAAAAAATGTATTTATTTATTTTAATTGCAGGCTAATTACAATATTGTGGTGGTTTTTGCCATACATCAACATGAATCAGCCATGGGTGTGCATGTGTCCCCCAATCCTGAACCCCCCTCCCCATGCCATCCCTCTGGGTTGTCCCAGAACACCGGCTTTGAGTGCCATGCTTCATGCATTGAACATGCACTTTTACATATGGTAATACCCATGTTTCGATGCTATTCTCTCGAATCATCCCACCCTCGCCTTTTCCCACATAGTCCAAAAATCTGTTCTTTATATCTGTGTCTCTTTTGCTGTCTTGCATATAGGGTCATTGTTACCATCTTTCTAAATTTCATATATATCGTTAATATACCATAGTGGTGTTTCTCTTTCTGACTTACTTCACTCTGAATATAGGCTCCAGGTTGCTCCATCTCAGTAGAACTGACTCAAGTGCATTCTTTTTTATAGCTGAGTAATACTCCATTGTGTATATGTACCACAGCTTCCTTATCCATTCGTCTGCCGGTGGATATCTAGGTTGTTTCCATATCCTGGCTATTATAAACAGTGCTGCAATGAACACTGGGGTACACGTGTCTCTTTCAGTTCTGGTTTCCTCAGTGTGTATGTCCAGTAGTGGGATTGCTGGGTCATATGGCAGTTCTATTATCAGTTTTTTAAGGAATCTCCACACTGTTCTCCATAGTGGCTGTACTAGTTTGCATTCCCACCAACAGTGTAAGAGGGTTCCCTTTTCTCCACACCCTCTCCAGCATTTACGTTTTGTAGACTTTTGGATAGAAGCCATTCTGACCAGCATGAGATGGTATCTCATTGTAGTTTTGATTTGCATTTCTCTGATAATGAGTGATGTTGAGCATCTTTTTGTGTGTTTGTTAGCCATCTGTATTTCTTCTTCGGATAAATATCTGTTTAGTTCTTTGGCCCACTTTTTGACAGAGTCATTCATTTTTCTGGTATTGAGCTGCATGAGCTGCTTGTATATTTTGGAAATTAATTCTTTGTCAGTTGTTTCATTTGCTATTATCTTCTTCCATTCTGAAGCCTGCCTTTTCACATTGCTTATAGTTTCTTTTGTTGTACAAAAGCTTTGAACTTAATTAGCTCCCATTTGTTTATTTTTGTTTTTATTTCCATTATTTTGGAAGGTGGGTCATAGAGGATCCTGCTGTGATTTATGTCAGAGAATGTTCTGCCTATGCTTTTCTCTAAGAGTTTTATAATTTCTGGTGTTACATTTAGATCTTTAGTCAAGGTTATTTTTCGTATGGTGTTAGAAAGTGTTCTAGTTCCATTCTTTTACAGGTGGTTGACCAGTCTTCCCAGCACCACTTGTTAAAGAGCCTTTTCCCCATTGTATATTTTTGCCTCCTTTGTCAAAGATAAGGGGTACTTAGGTTGTGGATTTACCTCTGGGCTCTCTATCCCGGGGCCTTTTCAATTGCGTTTCATGGGGAGTGGCTGAAGAGGTAGAGGCCACCGACAGTCCCACTCAGTGTTCATCCAAGTCCGTGTTCCCCAGAGCTCTGCTAGTGGAGTGTCAGATGATGGTCAGTTCACCACACTGGGTTATTCACCAGCTGATCATCGTGGGCATACGACACTTTATTTTTCAAAGAGCAGTGAACTCATAATTGTCTAAGTCGTAACTCAGGCCTAGCCCTCTTGGCTAAATCCAGTTCCACCCCTAACAACCCTGCATCAAGGCAATCTCGTTCAGTCCAGTGAGTTTCACTGTCATCTCTGTGCTGATTTTACCCAAATTGGTATCCCAGCTCAGACCTCTCCCCTGTATTCCTGCTCTGCTATCCAACGTGTGCCTCTATTTGAGCATGTTCAGTTCAGTTCAGTTCAGTTCAGTTGCTCAGTCCTGTCTGACTCTTTGCGACCCCATGAATTGCAGCACACCAGGCCTCCCTGTTCATCACCAACTCCTGGAGTTTACTCAGACTCATGTCCATCGAGTCAGTGATTCCATCCAGCCATCTCATCCTCTGTCATCCCCTTCTCCTCCTGCCCCCAATCCCTCCCAGCATCAAAGTCTTTTCCAATGAGCCAACTCTTCGCATGAGGTGGCCAAAGTACTGGAGTTTCAGCTTTAGCATCATTCCCTCCAAAGAAATCCCAGGGCTGATCTCCTTCAGAATGGACTGGTTGGATCTCCTTGCAGTCCAAGGGACTCTCAAGAGTCTTCTCCAACACCACAGTTCAAAAGCATCAGTTCTTCAGTGCTCAGCCTTCTTCATACTCCAACTCTCACATCCATACATGACCACTGGAAAAACCATAGCCTTGACTAGACGGACCTTAGTNGACACAGGAAAGAACCTAGCAGAATGCCTGGCCAAGGGTAGTAGCTTGGAAATATGTACTGGCTTTCCCTCCCTGGACCAGACCCCAGATCAGGGAGCATCTTCAACCCCTTTCAGTCCCCCAGTGCCTTGCTTCGTGCTCAGCATGAAGTAGAAGATTCATAGAATTGTGGATTTCACAATTTAAAAAAAATTTTTTTGAAATTTTTATTGTAATCCCCATTTCATATCAGCATCGATTGTGTGCATGAGTATGTATGTGTGTATACGGAAATGTATTTTTTATTCTATTGCATTCATTTTTTAAAATGCTGACCATGACCCAATAAATTGATTTCATGACCCATAATGTGGCATGACTTGCAGTTAGAAAACAGTTATCTAGATTCTAGATCAACTGCCCGTGAGATGGGCAGACCCTCCCAGGCCTGCCCATCCCATGGAGACCATCCAGCAGCCATCTAGGTGAGAAGTACCACATGCTGGATAGGGTGTGGAGCTGAGGCAATAAATGCCTCAACAGCCATAGAAGATGCTGTTGGGGTGCCACTGTGTGCCTGCACCCAACTACAGGTGGGCTGCCTGCCTCTACTCTCTCAGAGAAGCTGATGGTTTTGGCCTTTCAATTATGCATGCCTCTTTTGCAAGGGTTCTGGCTAAATGAAGGGGCTGCAGCCAGAATATCCATGAATTCTTCATAAGTGCCAGTGAGGGAGCGCTCCATCTTCACTCAGTGATGCCTTCCAGAAGCATCCTCATCTCTCCTCCAGGCTCGCACTCCACGCTCTGTGTGCAAGTAATCAGGGTATATTCTTCCTTGACGATGCTTCCTGCTGGCCAAGAAACAGGAGCCGCCCCCACTCAGGTGGACTGGCTTCAGTTTCTCTAGAGAAAAAGGGGAGGTCTTGGAGACAGAGTTGTCCATTTGCCCCCAAACCAGGAACGGAGCAACCTTTCCAGCAACGATACACAGTAACCTGGACTAGTCTCCAAAACACCCTCTGAAACTCCACTAAGGTGTTGAGTTTGGCGCTCTCCTGTGATTGGTTTTTGTTTTCATTTTTCTTTCTGGGAGCCCCCACTACTCCGCATCTCATTAAGAGTAGAGAGGACCTAAGCATGGGAAAGTCTGTTCAGAACTCAGTGATTCCCATTCTCCCAGCCAGAGTCCTGCCCTCTGGCTGGTGGATGTTCAGGAACAAGCCCCTTCTCTTTTCTTCATCATCCAGTGAGGAGTCTGGGGTTGTGGCAGCTGGTAGAAGAGATTTACCTGAGAAGGAACAAAAAGACATCTTTGTTAGCCTGGTTTTGCATAACAGAATGCCATGGACCAGGTGACTTGAGCACCAGAAATGTATCTTCTCACCACCTTGGAGTCTGGAAGTCAAATGTCAAAGTGCCACAACATTCCGTTTCTTTTACTTATTTATTATTTTTAATCAAGGGTAGAGTTGCTTTACAGTGCTGTGTTAGTTTCTGCTATACAACAACTTGAATCAGCCAAATGTGTACATATATCCCCTCCTCTTGGGTCTCCTTCCCAGCACCCCATTCCACCCCTCCTGGTCATCACGCAGCACCGNTTGTGATCCACACAGTCAAAGTCTTTTGGCATAGTCAATAAAGCAGAAATAGATGTGTTTCTGGAACTCTCTTGCTTTTTCCATGATCCAGCAGATGTTGGCAATTTGATCTCTGGTTCCTCTGCCTTTTCTAAAACCAGCTTGAACATCAGGAAGTTCATGGTTCACATATTGCTGAAGCCTGGCTTGGAGAATTTTGAGCATTACTTTTCTAGCATATGAGATGAGTGCAATTGTGTGGTAGTTTGAGCATTCTTTGGCATTGCCTTTCTTTGGAATTGGAATGAAAACTGACCTTTTCCAGTCCTGTGGCCACTGTTGAGTTTTTCAAATTTGCTGGCATATTGAGTGCAGCACTTTCACAGCATCATCTTTCAGGATTTGAAACAGCTCCACTGGAATTCCATCACCTCCACTAGCTTTGTTCATAGTGATGCTTTCTAAGGCCCACTTTACTTTGAGCATGTTAGAGGCATTTTAAATGAGCCCTTGATATTCTCTCAGACCTGCTCTGCTCCAGACCTGACCTCTTGGTAAACCAAACCATATTTGGTTTTCCATGAAAACCCTGGACTCACCCTTGCCTCTTCTCTTTCTTTCCCAGCCCTCATGTATTCATCAGCAAATCCTATGGGTGCTATCTTCACAAGACATATTGAATTCAAATGCTTCTCACCCACTTCTACCCCTATCATCCTCCTTCAAGTCACCATCATCTCTTGATTGGACTGTGGCCCTAGCCTCCTATTTCTACTTCCTCGTTCTCCCCACCTCTATTTTCCAAATAGTAATGAGAAAGATGCTTTTCAAATGAAAGCACATGGTGACATATGGTGGTTCAAAATTTCGCATCACGCTTGAAACAAAGTCCACAGTCCTTCCATTCCCCCTTGCGCAGGGCTCTCCATCTTCACTGGTCTCCTCGCTAGCTTTGACCACATTAAGCCGATTCCAACCTCAGGACCTTTGCACTGCCCTCTGCTTGGATTGCGTGGCTTCTTCCCTGGCTTTATTCACATTTCTATGGTAATGTCTCCTTCTTAGGAAGGAGATTCTCAATCTCCTTATACTGTGTTACCTTCCTTCATAGTACTTACCACTTGACCTTGAGTTATAGGACTAATTATTGATTTACTTTTAACATCTCCACATCCATGGCAGCAAGAATGTGATGTTTCATCCAGATCCCCAAAGCTAAGAACAGCACATGGTACATGGCTAATGAATGAGAAAACATAATCTTACTACATCTTCAACACATCTGTGATCCATGTGATATTGAACCCATTTTACAGATTCTCAAACTTATAGCTAGTGAAGACCTCAGGGATGGTCTAAGACAAGCCCGTCATTATATAAATGAGGAACCTGGGACTCAGAATAGTAAACTGACTTATCCAAGGCTGGCAAGCAGACGCTAGAGCTAAAATCTAAACTGAAGATTCTTCTCATTCCAAATTTAGCACCATTTTCACATTACCTAATTAAGGCACATGTTCCTGGCTAGGGAGTCACAAATGCCTATAAACCTAGAATAGTACCTAGTACTTTTATAGTAATAATAATTATTATTATAAGAAAAGAGATAATAATAGATGATAGTAAGTAGCCTCATCATCATTCATGAATAGTTACTAACTATATAATGTGTTAAATGCTATAAAGAAGCAAAAACAAAACTCCCAGAACACAGAGAAAAGCAGTTCAGAGTAACAGCTGATAGCATGGCAGAAAAAGCTGGAATGCCTATATTCAAATCTTGGCTTTGCCACTCTCTAGTTATCAATTACTCAGCCTCTCTGTGCCTCAGTTATACCATTTATTAAATGAGTATAATTAAAGTATCTTCACAGGGCAGATGTGAGAATTAAAAGCACTTGCATATGTAAAACATTACAATAGTAAGTGCTGTATTCACCTTCATTGTTATTACTGCTATGTTTTATCATGAGCCAAGTGATCAAAGAAGGTACTCAAAGAGCTGGAGGAAGATGTGAACGTTTGAAATGGATTCTGAAGAATAAGTAGATGGATAGATTTTGTCTGGGGATAGATGGAGCTGTGACAGGAGTGGTGATGGGAAAACAACACCCCTAGCAGGGAAACAGCCACGGAGAAACACCAAGGTGAGCAGCAGGAAGACACGCTGTCAGCACAGCGAGCAGCACCCAGGGCTGGCTTCAGTGGAGGGGTGGGAATAAAAGCTGTGTGAGACGAAGGTGGAAGGAGAGATAGATGGTGGCCGGGTCAGAAAGGGCCTGGAAGCGTTGCTGACGAGTTCAGATTTCATTCTTTCAGCAGGCAGGAGCCCCAAGGGGTGCATAGAGGAGTGACATTAAGAATCCTCTTAGATTTGCTGTGACAGCGTTTGGTGTACATTATCTTGGACTCTACATCTTGGGTAGAACTGGCTACCAAGCTCATGCGGGAGGGGAAGGAGCTGCGGTTCGGGGCCCCCATTGAAGACACATCTCTGAATCCTGTTTTGATCTGAACTGTCAGGCCTACAAAGAACACACTGGCTTTGCTATTTCTTAATGTGGGGGTCTGTAATCACCTTGCATAATGCAATATTGATAAGCAAAGTGCTACCTATGCAATCAGATGCATGCATGAGCTTAGCCTCAGCCTTAGCAGCTGGTATCATAACCACATAGGATTGGAAGTGGGTCACAAGGCCACCCAGCCAAGCTCCAAAGGGCTGAGCTGAACAGGGCACTGGCAAATGCCCCACTTTCCAGTCACCCGGGTGGGGCCAAGGGATACACACTGGCTTCTCCTTAGGCCCCCATTTCTGCTCTTCAGTCAGGGTATAATTCTGCTTATCAAGTTCATGTGTGGTGTACACACCAGGGATATTTGCTTTCTACGTCAGAAAAGGCAAGTTTGTTTTTGGAGAGGGGAAGAAAAAAAAAGTAGTATTCGCTGAATGTCTACCAAATGCCAGGCACTGTTAGGAGTATTAATAATGTGAAGAAGACCTTTATTTGATTATAAGAGTTAGTGAAACAGCCATTACTGAGTGAAAATTACTGTTTTCCAAATCATGCAAAAAGCTCTGCCTTAAACACTTTTTTTTTTTAAACCCTGAAATAGCTTGTTTGATCAGCCCCATTTTAAAGATAAGGACACTGAAGCCCAAAGAGGTTAATTTATCCTTCATCCTGAAGGTCAAAAGTAGTGAAGGCAGACTGTTCTCTGAACATATCTGTTAGGAAACTTTGGTTGCAGGCAATGGTAATCCACACTCTTTCCTAGGAATGTGTTGGATGAAAAAGTGAAAATGAAAGTGAAAGTCACTCAGTCGTGTCCGATTCTTTGAGACCCCCATGGACTATAACTTGCCAGGCTCCTTAGTCCATGGAATTCTCCAGGCAAGAATACTGCAGTGGGTAGCCTTTCCCTTCTCCAGGGGATCTTTCCAGCCCAGAGATCGAACCCAGATCTCCCGCATCGTAGGCAGATTCTTTACCATCAGAGCCACCAGGGAAGCTCAAGGATACTGGGACTCATGGAACTGGCAGGAAGACAGAGAAGACTTGGAAACAGGCAGGCAGTGAGGTGGCTCTGGAGGCCGGAAGCAGGGCCAGGAACCACCAGGTCTCAGTGCAAGGAAGGTCGGGTTAGAGGTGACTGAATAGGGTGGAAATGAACTCCGTTATGTTTCAGATTCTTTACGTCTCAAGTCAAGCGTGTTTCCACCTGGCCTAAAGCTAATCACGAGTCATTCTGGGCCCAGGGGACAGGACGCCCAGACTGTATCCCTCTGACCTGTCTAGACAGTATCCAGTGGTAACACCTTCCAAATTGGGGTGCTGATGAGAAAGAGAAATGAATGCAGGGAAGTGAGAAAACAGCGAGTGTTCACCACAAATAATCTAGTGTTGGGTAGCTCCCCACAGGCCTACAAGACCAAGTAAAGACCCTGGAGTCAGCAACAGAGACATCAGTGGTTTAACGGATGGGGAGCTTAGTCGTCTGAAGCAAGGTCCTAGAGCAACACCCCACGGTGTGCAGCAAATGGCGGGCAGAACTTAGTGACAGGCCTCGTTCCAGGGGGCAGGGAAGACCGCTGGTTATAGAGTGCAGTGATGTCAGGTTACCAGGGAAACCAGCACAGGCACACATGAGACCAATCACTAGCTGGGCCTGGGGCAAGTATGTAGGAAGGTCGATCTGGTGAGAAAGGTGTAGGTGAAGCAGGCACTGGTCAGGCAGGGGTTGTACAGAAGGCAAGAGAACAGCCATCTTGAGCGGCCTAACCATACATACACCTAAGTGGATGCATTCTATTGAGCTTATTTCTCAGGCTCACTAAGGTTCCCCTTCTACTGCTTCATGAATGAAGGCTGAAAAAGAAATGGTGGGCATGAAATACCAACTTTAATTTGAATTAACCTTTGAGCCTCTACTCATCACACACACACACACACACACACACACACACACATACATGGGGGTGAAGCTTACACAGCTGCAGGGGCGCATACACCTACCAACTGAAGGAAGGGGAAACACCCACCCACCAAGTATACTGAGTGATCAGTGAAGCTCGGACGGAATAAACTTGGAAAAATATGCCCAGTTTTTGGCATGTATATTAGATACCATGAAATGTTTTTATTATCCTCTCAAAAATAGATTTCTTTTGAATTGCATTTCAATTACAATTTTAAAGCAGAGCTCATAGCTCATTTGTTGATGTTAATTCATGCCCCCACACAAATACTTGAAGGTAGCTTGTGCTGCTCATGTTAAGAACTCAGACCCACAGTTTTCATCACTGAGTGACTTTTATCTGCCCATTTACTGTTATCTGCAATAAAGCAAGTCATAATTGCTACAAGGAAGATCATAATGATTAAATGACTATCTGACATACTACATTACTATTTGGATGGCTTTACAACCAGATAACGGCTGAGAGAGATGAAGGTAGCTGGGGTGTCAGGGAGGGGACCTCTCCACCAATGGACCCTCTCTGTCAAACAGTGCCTCGTGGTCCTTGGCGGCTTTTACTGATGGGATTGGGTTAGCTCTCTCTCATTAGCCGCTATAAGAACATGGCCTGCTATTCCAGAAAGGTTTCTCAGCGTGATGATAAACACACATGGCTGAAGGGTTCATGTCCGGGAATAATTTAGAAACTTCTCAACAGTGCACTCACTCTTTTCTTAGAGGGATTTCCTTCCCTGGCCCCCTGCTGCACTTTACTCTGCTATCAGCGTCTTCCTACCCTACCCTCTCTCCCCTATCCAGGAATACCTCCTCCCCATCCACTCAGCAGTGCCAGGTAAACAGTATTCAACAATCAACATGACTTCTCCAACCTCAAATAAGCTAGTCCCCACATTTCCAGAGTTCCCAGTGATTTCTAGCTGGGATCATCATTTGTTTGCTCACCTGTCTAGCCCAGGTACCGGTCCCTTTGAAAACCATAAATCCAGTACTCTCACTCTTCTTTAAAAATATCTCTATTAAAGGAAGTGGCAAACAAGAGCCCTTCAATATCTGGCTGCAATCTACCTCCCTGACTTTTCCCACCAGCCATGGTTCTATCAAGTCCCACTTACTGCTGCCCCATACTCGCTCTCCCTCACCTCTCTCTTGTCTGCTTCTGGACCCAGCTCACAAGTCCCTGACTGGGAAGCCCCCTGCCATCCCAGAGCAGAGTAAGAGCTGGCTTCTGGTAGTCACACAGCATTCTTTATTAGAGCATCATATGTTGCATCATCATCACCTGCCTCCCCACAGACTGAGGCCTCTTTGCAGTCAGAGTCCACCTCATTCACCTTCGCTTCTCCAGAGCCAAGCACAGCTCCTGAACCAGAGTGGGTGCCCCCCAAATATTTGAGAAATAAAGGAATTTCAGTTCCTATGAATCTAAAAAAAAATACACATTGTCTATAAATATGATATTTGTAATACAAAATTTTAGTAAGATAGCCATCAATTTATTATTAAACCTAAATCTCTAAATCCCATTTTAGCATCACGTCTAGGGGGAAAAAAAGACCAGTTTTACACAAACTTGATGTGTACAGAGAGGGCACATAATAGCTCCTATAGAATTATCACAATTTTTGTATTTAAGCTCATTTTTATCACTTAAAATGAACACTTCCTTCATCATCTGGGCATATGTTCCATTCAGCACTTCCATCCTCTGAGGTCTTGCAGAATCGCTGCTCCAGACGGACATACAGGACTGTCACCTGGAGATACACATATACTTAGAACTTCCCCAGACTGAGTGTGGGCATCTATAGGGTCCATGCAACGTGGGGCTGACCACACACTGATGCTCACTTGGTGGAAGTCCTCCAGCCTCTGCAATCCCAGCCATGAACCACAAACCCAGGCCTTCATGTGAGTCCCTCCCATCCATGCGCAACTGTACAGCTCCCCGTGCATTTCCACAGTCTTCTTCCAAATCTGTGATCGCCTCTGTAATTTCTAGATAACATTTCAGCAATTTCAAGTTTGTAACCTCATGATTCTAGTGCCATTCTCTAAGATGACTCTTTTTTTTTTATGATTTATCTTTCTCAGAGTTACCATGGCGGTTCCCCTCTCCGGTATTACTTTCGACAGGCAAACTTTGATTATTACATGCCCTAGGGGATGTGCTGAAATTTAAGTTAAGTGAGATTTCAGGTAATTGGAAGAGTTTATAATGTGAACCATAGTAGCTGGGGGGTATGTGAGATTCACTGACAGTCTTGGTTAACTGGAGTTATGAATAACGAAGGTTCGTCTGAATATCTATTTCAGTCCTTTCACTCCTGTTATTTATCCTTTCTCCCTTCTCCCCATCTTCTCACGCTCCAAAGAGTGTAACCTTCTTCTTTTAAGGCCGATAGAGATGAGAAAACGAAAAGCAAAAAAGATCAGCTTTCCTTCCAGTTGGCCATACGTGGGCTAGGAAACCCCCTTGAATTTGCTGAAGAGAGCAAATATTTTTAAAAATCATTGCTTGCCTGGAGTGAATGTGCTCTCTCCCTCATGTTAGGCTATCTTTCTAACCTTACCTCAGGCCAAGATGCTGAAGGTGGGACATACAATGCTGGTTTGCAGTTCAGCACGGAGCATTAAAACCACCCATGTACTGGAACTCTGTTCAGTGTTATGTGGCAGCCTGAATGGGAAGCGGGTATTGGGGAGAATGGATACATCTATATATATATGGCTGGGTGCCTCCACTGTTCATCTGAAACTATCACAACATTGTTAATTGGCTATGTTTAAAGTTTGGGTGGGGTGGTGGGGGGAACTACCCATGTATCTGAGGTTCTCTATTTTCCATGCAGGTTGCCAAGAACCTGTGGTACAGTGGACACAGGTGACAGCCGGCGTCACTAACCCTCACATACGCAACGATATTGTAACACAACACTCACACTGGGAATGTCATATCAGTAGTCCTGTGGTTACTCCATCATACGATGATAATTCAATTCCGTTGCAGAGGGCTCCCCCTGTGGGCTGGGTGACAGTGAAAAGGCAGCCAAGCGTGGACAACATTTTGGTCAATCTATCTTTAAACTGTAAAGATACTGTGGCTCCACTTCCTTTTCTCTCAGAAAAGAAATCATAAAAAGACCCCAACATTCCCCAGTATGGCACCCCCATCCCTAACTATCAGATCTTAACCTCTCAGCTCTGACTCCAAATATCAGAAGCAGAGGGACTGGTGGCAATGCCTTCACTTTGTAGATATGCCAGGAGTACAAAGGGGTGGTATTTGCTAACAGAGTTGATTCCTGGACCATCATGTAGCAAGAGGGAATTGGGGGATACAAAGGTGCCGTTAATAAAAGCAACGTGGCAGGTGGGATTTAGGGTGTAATGTGGGTTCACTGCCGTCACCTACCAGTGGCTGGACCATGCAAACTCTTGCACCCACTCTGAGCTTCCGTTTCCTCCTTTATAAACAACAGTATGAATAACCATCATCATTTTGAAAGCTACTCTCTGCCCAAAGATGATTCATCATTTTGCATGTATAAATCATTAATCCCTATCACAACTCCAAAAGGTAGACATCATTTTACAGATAGGGAAATCAAGATGCTAAGAGGTTTAAAAAAAAAAGCACGCAGCCTGTAAGTGGCAAAGGTGGGATTTGAACACTGGCCTGTGCCAAGCCTTTTCTGCTGCAATGCCCTGCCTCTCTTACAGAAGAGTCTACAGATTTCATAAGACAACACGCGTTCAAAAAAAAGCACTCAATAAAATCCAAAGGCATCAACCTTATTAATTATCACAGTATCAAAATAATCAAGAGAACTGTGTCTGTTCCATTCAGAGAAATAAAACAGATCTTGCCTTTCTGAAAGATAGTATCTCCCTGATGGGATGAACAGTTCCATAAGAGGGTCAGAGTGCTCAAGATGAAGATTCAACTCAAGATGGAGCATTTTGTGGTAATATTCCCTGGCTCCCATCGCTCTGAAACTTGAATCAGGTGCAGATACTCTAAAGCAAGGAGGGGTTCCATCCCTGTCTGCCCCACAAGGCATTCATCTGCAGACTAGAAATCTTGAAACCAGTCATGCAAATCCATCACCATTTTAATTATCCAAGTAAATAGAGTTCTTACCGCCATCTGCCAAGATTTCAACCAATCATGATCGTTAAGCTCCCCCAGTGGTTCTTTCTGGATGAGAACCACAGAGTCATTGCTAAAGAGCCACTTGGGCCCAAATTTCTGCCTACAGAATGAAGGTGTGCTCAGCTGAGTCTCATGGCTGGAAGGTGTTATTTTTCCTCCTCTCTACTTCTTGCTCATATTTTTCTGAGCACCGTTAATTTCCTCCTTCAAATTAACTATCCTCATCGTTATTTCTTTCCACCGACTCCAGGCAGTACTGATTAGTGAGAAATTTTCCCTCCACAAGAACTGTCAGCTTGGAACTTAGCCCCACCGCAAAAAGTGAGGTAGATTTATTCTGGAACACGAGTGGGTGTGCAATCCTGGTGACTCAAATCACCGAAGATTCAGAGACCAGACTAAATTGTAAACACTTGTTAAGGCAGGGACTCTGTCCAGGTCTGTTTCTCTGACTAATAACTGTGCAAATGAGTTGATTATGTTAGTGAAGGGCTCCTGTGGGCGACCTGAGTTAATTATGGCTTTCAGGGAAGATGGCAAAAACCTCATTGGCTACAAATCACTAGTGGACCACAAGGCAGTGTTGGGAATAATTGTATCGATACTGGCTTTTCTTGACAGTCAGTTTGTCCACCACCAACACTACTTTTGTCATCACCGTTTATCAGGATAGCATTTAAATGATAATAAAGTATTAACACTTCTGCAAGAATAGAATTAAAACCCGACACTTAAAAGATTAGGACACTCAAACATTATTGATAAAGATAATGTCAAGGTTTGGACATCTCTCTTTTAATAAAGAAAATTTGGTGATAATCAGTATCACCACAGACAGTAGCAACAAACTGCTAATTGCTAGATATATGATCAGGCCGACCACTCCAAAAGGAGACAATATTTCAGAGGCAGCGAGACCTAAAAGGATATGGAGGGCAGTGGGTATGCTGAGTAAGACTCTGACCTTGAGACCAGGTACTACCACAGAAGCATCAGTCAAAACACAGATGTCCTCTAGTGACTGTGTACTAGGCACTTTATGCATATGAGCTCATTTGTCCCACAATGAAACCCCAGAAGTAGGTACTTCTGTGATCCTCTGTGCGTGCATGTGTGCGTGCCAGCTAAGTTGCTTCAGTCCAGCTCTTTTTGACCCTATGGACTGTGGCCCGCCAGGCTCCTCTGTCCACAGGATTTCCCAGGTAAGAATACTGAACTGGGTTACCATGTCCTTCTCCAGGGAATCTTCCTGTCCCAGGGATTGAACCCATGTCTCATACATCTCCTGCACTGGCAGGTGGGTTCTTTACTACTAGCATCATCCGGGAAGCCCCTGTGATCCATTTCATACACATAAAGTGCTGATCAGTAAGATGGAAGCAGAAGTGTCCTTTGGGACTTCTGTGAAGTTTCTTTAAGAGGCAAGATACACTCCTTTTATGGACCCCTGACAAGTAGTGACCCACCATACCAGCTCAGTCTACCTCCAGACTTACCGTGTGTATGGCTGTTAGCATAATGGAGGCATCCTGAGCCCTTAAAGCTTCTCCTGTCCTTTTGCTAACCCTACCCAGAACTGTCCTGGCAATAAGTCACTTCTCTGTCATTAAGGGCTTTGTAGTTAATAGATATTGTTTAATAAGCATTGGGACCAGGTGGCCTCTATGCTCTGTTAGTCCCCAAACAATGATGAAGACTTTCACTGATGTATTCCCTGTGCCCATGAAACTAGTTACTCACTCATGCATGTCCTGTTTCCTAGCACCTACCGCAAAACCCTTTTAACTATGAAATTGTCCCCTGGCCCCGAGGTGGTACAGGTGCAGCTGCAAATGCTTCCAGATCATCATCTCCCTTATTCCACCCTGTTAGTAAATTACCCTATAATAAACTGATCCGTTGGCAACCCACTCCAGTATCCTTGCCTGGAAAATCTCATGGACAGAGGAGCCTGGTGAGCTGCAGTCCATGGGGGTCGCAAAGAGTCGGGCATGACTGAGTGACTGACACTTACTTACTTACTTAAACTGATTCATTGACTCCATGGAACTTTTTGTCTCATTTTTTGGTCTCAAGATACCTTCTCAGTTTGGTGGGCACTTTTTAGTTCCCTCTGTCCTTCAACAATGTGAGTGNTTTAAATTTAAGCTAAAAAAATGCACCAAAGATTATTGTTAATGAGACACATTGTGCATTCACTTTGCATCGTTAGGTCTGTCTCAAAAGATGGCAGCATTAACACAGCACATTTGTGGATTAAAAAGATGAAACTGCTTTCCAGAAGTCACCTTTAATGTTACATCTTCTTTCACAATTTAACGGTTAAAAGTTTACAATTTATTTGCTTAATTTTTTTACAAAAGTTTTACTATTGCAAATAAGCTTTTCTTCCATCTTCTTTTATGTCAATAATGATGCATGGAAATCTAGAGAAATTGCATTTGGAGGTTCAGACGTACAGTTAATTAGGACTTAAAACTGAATTGACATCTTTTAATCAAAATTAATGAACAAAAGTTCACTATTATCCACTTTAAAATTATGTAAAGGAAAATGACTCCCAACGTTGCCAACTCTGGGTAATAATTCACTGGAGGGTGCTGCTAGCACAGGAAGATTTTTTTTTTAATTACAGATTTTAAAAATATATAAACAAAAGACTCATGTAAAAGGATAAAATGAAATCTATGGGTGTTAACAAAATAGTTTGTGTGGATTGTTAGCTATAGAATCAATATTCGATCTGAAAATTACTTGTATTTTTCATCACTGAAGAAAATATTTAGATCATAAATTTTAAACAATAAATTTTTATTATATAAGGCCTTTAGGGAAATATATCCATCAATCAATACTTTTATGTTTATGATAAAACATAACTAAAAGATTTTAAATAAATCGAATAAACAGTGACATCATGTTTGTGAGAATGACTCAATATTTGAAAGATACGTTTTACAAAATTAGTGTGTAAAGGAAATTCCCTCCAAAATTAAAAAAACAATATTCTAAGAGTGACAAGCCTTTATTAAAGTTTTGGTGAAATAGCTCAGGACAAAAAGATCAAATCTTTCCTGCAAAATTATCTAGCAGTGTCTGTCATTACAAAAAGGAAAGTTTACCAATAGACTGATGATCAGAAAACAAGGTCCAGAAACAGATCCACAGATTAATGAATATTTGATACATCATAAGGTGTCACTAACAATAAATGGAGAACACATGTTTGAAAAAAATCGGTATGGAAAACATGCTATGTGAATTCAAAAAAGAAAATTCTAACATAACATACTGGGAAAAATATATATTTCCAGATGTGTTAAAAATTTAAATATCTGAGAGGCAGTAAAATGTTAAAAAAAAATTTGCCTGCTAATTCAGGACATGCAGGAACGGCAAGTTTGATCCCTGGGTCAGGAATATTCCTTGGATTAGGAAATGACAATCTATTCCAATATTCTTGCCTGAAAAATTCCATGGACAGAGGAGCTTGGTGGGCTTACAAACAGTCAGACATGGCTTCACACACACACACACACACACACACACACACCCCTCCATAATGATGTCTAAAGTATGTTAAATGTCTGACTCTAGCAGGTATAAGCAAAGATGTAGAAGCTAAAGTCAGATGTGTTGCTCTTGAGGATATAAATATGAAATATAAATTATGAAAATTATTGTCATACTTTAAAGCTGAGCATAAATATATCCTGCATCCATTAAAGGTCATATCTAGGGATGGAACTAGAAAAACTCCTGTAGGAGTGCACTGAGTGACCTGTAATGTAACATTCGCATCAGCACTGATCATGATAGAAAAAAAGTCAGCATTAAACAGACACATTAAAGAAAAATAATACTATACAATTTTAAAATTGAGTACAGGGATACACATGAGCTTTTCATGTGTAACATTTTCATGTGTAGCAGCTTTTCATGATAACATTTCCATGGGAAAATGTTAGATACTAAGATTGAAGAAAATCACAAGCAAAGTAGAAGATAAACTATGTGACATCACTTTTATAATTCAAATAAATTTATTCAAATAGATTTATTAAGTAGACTGTTTTAGGACACAGATGAAATTATTTTTAAAATTGAAAGCTAAGGAATAAAAAAAACAGAAGAGTATTTTATTCATATTTAACTGAGGTACATTTGATTTAAAATATTATATTAGTTTCAAAGGTACAGAACAGTGATTCAGTTTTTTTTTTTTTTNAACACACGGGAGTAGGACCAGATTAGAATCTGAGCTGCCCCCATAGCAGGTCCAGAGATCAGCACAGTGTTGGAGGGCATCCTAGGGAGGTGAGGTGGACTGTGACTCCCAGAGAGGGAAAGGACTCTGACAGCAGTGACTCAAGGAAAACATTTATTATTCTTATCTTTTGACTTGCTCTGTAGATTCTTTCTGATTTTTTTCTTTTTCTTTCCTTTTTACCCCCCTCTGTTGTAGTGGTTGATTTTATTGGCACTATGAAATCTAATTAGGCTTTTGAGCTTTTTCTCAGTCACATTTTTTATTGCTGTTATAAACCTCTGCCTCTACGTTGGGCTTTTGCAGTTCTGTGGAGTTTTCCTTTTTTTTCTCTCTCACTTTTTTTTAATTTTAATTTTTAAATCTATTATTATTTTTTCTACATTTATTCCTTTGTTTGCCTTTTCTACTGTTCTTTTCCCCTTGCAGTTAATCTTTAATGTATATAAATCTTCTTCATCTACCTCTATTTAACTTAGCATGTCTATTCTTTCTCTCTTTTCTTTCTCTCCTTTCCTCTCAACATTTGTTAGTTTTATTTTCACTGCTTTATTCTCCAATTGGCACCTTGCTCTAGTTTCGCTTTCCAGTTTGTGCTTCAGTTAGTTTTGTTCTGGCAGATATAATTTTTGGTTTCCTTTGTTCACTGGGAAGATCTATTGCCCTTTATTTTTGTTGGACTGTTTTGATTTTGCTTATGGGTGTATATGTATACACATATACTCAGTCACACTTTTTACTGTTGCTATAAACCTCTGCCTCTACATTGGGCTTTTGAAGCTCTGTGGAATTTTCCTTTTTTTTTTTCCTTTTTTCTTTCTTCTTCTGTTTCTTTTTTTTCCCCCTCTGTTTTATAATTTTAATTTTTTTAAAAAAAACCTACTATATTTTTTCTATATTTATTTCTTTGTTTGCCTTTCCTACTGTTCTTTTCCCCTTGCAGTGAATCTTTAATGTATATAAATCTTCTTTATCTACCTTTATTTAACTTTGCATATCTATTCTTTCTTTTCTTTCCCCTCAAAATATTGGTTAGTTTTGTTTTCATTGCTTTATCCCCCACTTGGCAACTTGTTTTAGTTTTGTTTTCCAGTTTGTTCTTTAGTTAGTTTTGTTCTTAACTGGTAAATACAGCTTTTGATTTACTTTCTTTGCCAGGTCAATCTACTGTACTTTATTTTTGTTGGACTGTTTTCACTTTGCTCATGGGTGTATATGTGTATGTGTATATTCCATTATTTTAATAATTATTTCCCTGATTTTGTAATTGCCATTTGTCTGGGGTTCATTTTTGGTTTCTCATTTGGGGATATTTGTTTTAATCTCACTTAATGCCATAACAAACCACTTATGGAAACTTTGTTCGTGACCTGAGATCAAGCTCTGAGCCTCTGGAGTGGGAGAACTGACTCCAAAGCCCTAGACTACCAGAGACCTAACCCTAGGGAGCCTCAGATAGTGAGAACTCACACAAACGAAACCACCTGAATGCAAGACCCAGTATCACCCAACCACCAGTAGCACCCTGTGCAGGACAACTCGTCTAAACAACAAACAAAGCAAAATTACAAACCCAATCATCAGCAGACAGGATTAGCACCTCACTCTGCCTTGCACATCAGAGGAAAAACAAACAAACAAACAAACGAAAACTCAGCACAAACCTCACCCCATATGAAGCTTACACAAACCTCTAGACCAAACTTAGGAGGGCAGAAACCAAAAGGAAGAAAGAATTCAACCATGAAGCCTGGGAAAAGGAGACCTCAAACACAATAACTTAAAAGAAAATAATGAAAAGGCAAAGAAATACCACACAAATGCAGGAACAAACTAGAAACACAGAAGCGCAAATAAATGAAGAGGAAATAGGCAAACTACCTGAAAAAGAATTCAGAATAAGGATAGTAAAGATGATCCGAAACCTTGAAAACAAAATGGAGAAAATGCAGGAATCAATTAACAAAGGCCTAGAAGAATTAAAGAATGAACATACAGAGACAAACAACACAATTACTGAAATTAAAAATACTCTGGAAGGAATCAATAGCAGAATATCTGAAGCAGAAGAACGAATCAGTGAGCTGGAAGAGAAAATGGTGGAAATAACTTCTGAAGAGCAGAATAAACTAAAAGGAATGAAAAGAATTGAGGAGAGTCTCAGAGACCTCTGGGACAACACCAGGTGCACCAATATTTGAATTATAAGGGTCCCAGAAGAAGAAGAGGAAAAGAAAGGATATGAGAAAATTTTTGAAGAGATTATAGTTGAAAATTTCCCCAACATGGAAAAGGAAATAGTCAATCAAGTCCAAGAGGCACAAAAAGTCCCATATAGGATAAACCCAAGGAGAAACACACCAAGACACATACTAATCAAACTAACAAAGACTAAACACAAAGAAAGAATATTAAAAAGCAGCAAGGGAGAAGCAATAAGTAACATAAAAGGGAAACCCCATACACTTAACAACTAATCTTTCAGCAGAAACTCTGCAGGCCAGAAGGGAATGGCAGGATATATTTAAAGTATCGAAAAGGGAAAATCTACAACCAAGGTTACAGTACCTGGCAAGGATCTCATTCAAAACTGATGGAGAAATAAAAAGCTTTTCAGATAGCAAAGTTAAGAGAATTCAGTACCACCAAACCAGCTTTACAGTAAATGATAAAAGGACTTATATAGTCAAGAAATACAAGAGAAGAAAAAAGCTCTACAAAATCAACCCCAAATGATTAAGAAAATGACAATAGGAACATATATATCAATAATTACTTAAAATGTAAATGGATTAAATGCTCCAACCAAAAGATACAGACTGGCTGAATGGATACAAAACAAGGCTCATATATATGCTGTCTACAAGAAACCTACTTCAGACCTAAAGACACATATATACTAAAAGTGAGAGGAGAGAAAAATATATTCCATGCAAATAGGAAGCAAAAGAAAGCTAGAGTAGCAATCCTCATATCAGACAAAATAGACCTTAAAATAAAGAAATTATAAGAGATAAGGAAGGACACTACATAATGATCAAGGGATTGATCCAAGAGGAAGACATAACAATTGTAAATATCTATGCATCCAACATAGGAGCACCTCAAAATGACAAACACTAACAGATATAAAAGGAGAAATTGATAGTAACACAATAATAGTAGGAGACTTTAACACCCCATTCACACCAATGGACAGATCGTCAAAACAGAAAATTAATAAGGAAACACAAGTCTTAAATGATATATTAGATGTGATAGATGTCATCGATACCTTTAGGACATTCCATCTAAATACAGAATAATACATTTTCTTCTCAAGTGCACATGGAACATTCTCCAGGATAGACCACATCTTGGGTCACAAATCAAACCTCAGTAAATTAAAGAAAATTGAAATCATATCAAGCATCTTCTCTGACCACAATGCTAAGAGGTGCTATCAATTACAAGTAAAAAGCTGTAAGAAACACAAACACATGGAGATTAAACAACACGCTTCTAAATAACCAATAGATTAATGAAGGAATCAAAAAGGAAATAAAAAAATTTCCAGAAACAAATGACAATGAAAACACGACAACTCAAAACCTTGGGATGCAGAAAAAGCAGTTCTAACAGGAAAGCTTATATCAATACAATTCTATTTCAAGAAACAAGAAAAACATTGAATAGACAACCTAACTTTACACCTAAAACAACTGGAAAAAGAACAAAAATCCCCAAAATTCATAGAAGGGAAGAAATCATAAAGATCTGAGCAGAAATAAATGAAAAATGAAAGAAACAATAGCAAAGGTTAATAAAACCAAAAGCTGGTTCTTTGAAAAGATAAAGAAAATTGACAAGCCTTTAGCCAGACTCATCAAGAAAAAAAGAGAAGAATGAAATCAACAAAATTAGAAATGGAAAAGGGGAGGTTGTAACAGACAATGCAGAAATACAAAGGATTATAATAAGAGACTATTATAAACAACTATATGGCAACAAAATGGTTAACTTGGAAGAAATGGACACATTCTTAGAAAAGTTTGATCTTCCAAGACTGAACCAGGAAGAAATAGAAATTATGAACAACCCAATTACAAGCACTGAAATTGAAGCTGTGACCCAAAATCTCCCAAAAAAACAAAAGCCAGATGGCTCCACAGGAGAATTCTATCAAACATTTAGAGAAGAGCTAATGCCTATCCTTCTAAAACTCTTTCAAAAAATTGCAGAGGAAGGAACACCTTCAAACTCATCCTACGAGGCCACCATCACCCTGATACCAAACCTAGACAAAGACGACACAAAAAAAGAAAACTAAAGACCAATATCACTGATGAACCTAGATGAAAAAATCCTCAACAAAATTTTAGCAAACAGAATTCAGCAATACATCAAAAAGCTCATACACCATGATAAAGTTGGGTTTATTCCAGGGATGCAAGGATTCTTCAATATATACAAATCAACCAATGTGATATACCATATTAACAAACTGAAAGATAAAAACGATATGATCTCAATAGATGCAGAAAAAGCCTTTGACAAAATTCAGCACCCATTTATGATTAAAACTCTTCAGAAAATGGGCATACGAGGAACCTACCTCAACATAGTAAAGGCCATATATGATAAGCCTACAGCAAACATTATTCTCAATGGTGAAAAACTGAAAGCATTCCCCTTAAGATCAGGAACAAGACAAAGGTGTCCACTTTCACCACAATTAAACATAGCTTTGGAAATCCAAGCTACAGGAATCAGAGAAGTGAAAAAAAAAAAAGGAATCCAAATTGGAAAAGAAGAAGCAAAGCTCTCACTGTTTGCAGATGACATGATATTGTTCATAGAAAACCCTAAAGATAGTATCTGAAAATTACTAGAGCTAATCAGTGAATTTAGCAAAGGATACAGGATCAATACACAGATATTTTTGCAGGATACAAAATCAATACACAGAAATCACTTGCATTTCTATATACTAACAATGAAAAATCAGAAAGAGAAATTAAGGAATCAATCCCATTCATCATTGCAACAAAAAGAATTAAATTTTTAGGAATACTCTTACCTAAGGAGATGAAAGAACTGTACACAGAGAATTATAAGACACTGATGAAAGAAATCAAAGATGACATAAACAGATGGAGAGATATTCCATGTTCCTGGGTAGGAAGAATCAATATTGTGAAAATGGTTATACTACCAAATGCAATCTACAGATTCAATGTGACCCCTATCAAATTATCAATGGCATTTTTCACAGAACTAGAATAAAAAATTTCACAATTCATATGGAAACACAAAAGACCCCAAATAGCCAAAGCAATCCTGAGAAAGAAGAATGAAGCTGTAGGAAACAACCTTCCTGACTTCAGACTATACTACAAAGCCACACTCATCAAGACAGGATGGTACTGGCAGAAAAGCAGAAATATAGACCAATGGAACAAGATAGAAATCTCATAAATAAATCCATGCACCTATGGGTACCTTATTTTTGACAAAGGAGGCAAGAATATATGGGCAAAGATAGCCTCTTTGATAAATGGTGCTGGGAAAACTGGACAGATACACGTAAAAGAATGAAATTAGAACACTTCCTAACACCATACACAAAGATAAACTCTACAGACCTAAATGTAAGACCAGAAATTGTAAAACTCTTAGAGGAAAACACAGGGAGAACACTTGATGACATCAATCAAAGCAAGATCCTCCACGACCCTCCTCCTAGAGTAACAGAACTAAAAACAAGTGTAAACAAGTGGGACCTGATTAAACTTAAAAGCTTCTGCACAGCAAAGGAAACTACAAGCAAGGTGAAAAGACAGCCCTCAGAATGGGAGAAAACAATAGCAAATGAAACAACTGACAAAGGATTAATTTCCAAAATATACGAGCAGCTGATACAACTCAATGCCAGAAAAGCAACCTAATCACAAAGTAGGAAAAAGACTTCGACATTTTCCCAAAGAAGACATACAGATGGTTAACAAACACATGAAAAGATGCTCAATGTCATTCATTATTAGAGAAATGCAAATCAAAACTAATGAGATATCACCTCACACTGATTGAATAGCTATTATCAAAGTCTACAAACAATAAATGCTAGAGAGGGTGTGGAGAAAAGGGAATGCTCTTGTACTGTTGGTGAGAATGTAGATTGATACAGCCACTATGGAAGATGGTAGGGAGATCCACTAAAAAACTAGAAATAAAACCACCTTATGACACAGCAATCCCATTCCTAGGCATATACCCTGAGGAAACCAAAATTGAAAAAGACACTTGTATCCCATTGTTCATCACAGCACTATTTACAATAGCTAGAACATGGAAGCAACCTAGATGTCCATCGACAGATGAATGGATACAGAAGTTGTGGTACATATGCACAATGGAATATTACTCAGCCATAAAAGGGAACACATTTGAGTCAGTTCTGATGAGGTGGATGAACCTAGAACCTATTTTACAGAGTGAAGTGAGTCAGAATGAGAAAAATAAATATCGTATTCTAACGTATATACACTGAATCTAGAAAAATGGTACTGAAGAATTTATTTACAGGGCAGCAATGGAGAAACAGACAGAGAACAGACTTATGGACATGAGGAGAGGGGAGGAGAAGGTGAGAGGTATGGAAACAGTAACATGGAAACTTAAATTACCATATGTAAAACAGATAGCCAACAGGAATTTGTTGTATGGCTCAGGAAACTCAAACAGGGGCTCTGTATCAATCTAGACGGTTGGATGGGGTGGGAGGTGGGAGGGAGGTTCAAAAGTGAGGGGATATATGTACACCTAGAGTACATCACAAGAAATGCTGCACAAGCTGGAAGAAGCACAAGCTGGAATCAAGATTGCCGGGAGAAATATCAATAACCTCAGATATGCAGATAACACCACCCTTACGGCAGAAAGTGAAGAGGAGCTAAAGAGCCTCTTGATGAAAGTGAAAGAGAAGAATGAAAAGGTTGGCTTAAAGCTCAGCATTCACAAAACGAAGATCATGGCATCTGGTCCCATCACTTCATGGGAAGTGGATGGGGAAACAGTGGAAACAGTGTTAGACTTTATTTTGGGGGCTCCAAAATCACTGCAGATGGTGACTGCAGCCATGAAATTAAAAGACACTTACTCCTTGGAAGGAAAGTTATGACCAACCTAGATAGCATATTCAAAAGCAGAGACATTACTTTGCCAACAAAGGTCCATCTAGTCAAGCCTATGGTTTTTCCAGCAGTCATGTATGGATGTGAGAGTTGGACTGTGAAGAAAGCTGAGCACTGAAGAATTGATGCTTTTGAACTGTGATGCTGGAGAAGACTCTTGAGAATCCCTTGGACTGCAAGGAGATCCAACCAGTCCATTCTAAAGGAGATCAGTCCTGGGTGTTCTTTGGAAGGAATGATGCTAAAGCTGAAACTCCAATAATTTGGCCACCTCATGCAAAGAGTTGACTCATTGGAAAAGACTCTGATGCTGGGAGGGATTGGGGGCAGGAGGAGAAGGGGACGACCGAGGATGAGATGGCTGGATGGCATCACCGACTGGAAGCACATGAGTTTGGGTAAACTCCGGGAGTTGGCGATAGACAGGGAGGCCTGGCATGCTGCAATTCATGGGGTCGCAAAGAGTCAGACACGACTGAGCAATTGAACTGAACTGAGAGGATCTGAAACCATGATACTTCTAGAAGACAACATAGGCATTACTCACTCTTGGAATGGAGTGACCAAGCAAAGAAACAGAAGGTGCCTGGATCCCTGACAAATGGTGAGCCACCACATGCATGTACCTACATTTTCCAAATTTAGCGGGACTGGGTGGAGGGGCAGTGAACTCATATTACTTGGATATTTAAAGTTACATCCATCACAACCCAAGTCTTATCACCTCTAGGTAATACCTTCAGCCACTCAGTTTTTGACCCTAAGCTTTTCTCATTCACAGATTCAGGCCATCAAGGACAGGAACGTGCCACTGCTGAAGGACACCATGATGGGGGTGGCCAGGCAGGGGTGGGAAGTTAGAGTCCCCTAGTTTCCATGGAGCCAGTGCTTGGACGGGGCTGGGTCACTTGGCATACCTGCCTGCCTGAAGTCCACAGAACAAAGGCGATGTCCTGCCTGTCCTTCAGGATGTGGACATAGCTGTAGGTCTCCTGACACCACTTTAGCTCAACTTCCAGCCTAAACTGAAGTCTTGTCAGGGGCCTGGAGCTTGACCCCAACTGTCTCTTCTTTTCCTCGGATTTTTAGGTTTAGAGCTAGGTCAGCTGGCATGAGTGTACAGAAGATCTGAACCCAAGGCTCCCAGAGGAAAGAAACCTTCTAACTTTTCAGTTTAAAAGTCTAGCTCCAAGTGCTTGCTTCTTGTTGAGTGACCAAAAAGAATGACTCTGAATTTCTGAACATTTCATAACCAATCTGAATTTCTATTCCTTCATTTATAAAGACATTACCCCCTGCTCATTCTAACTGGTAAAGTGGTTACAAGAAATTGATTTAGGAATATAGAGGAAGGTGACAACATGATATTGGATTTTGTATCCCCAAAGGCCCTGGAACATAGTTAATCCTCTTTAAACATTAGTGGAGGAGAGACAAATGTAAGGAATTACTTTTATTTACTACTTCTGTGGTAAGAATATGGTCATAGGTACACACACACACACACACACACACACACACACACACACAATCACACAATTTTTCTGCATGAGAGTCAACCGTGGGTGGCAAATAAGCTAGGAACAAACTTAAATTCTAGTCCAGAGCAGAATCAAAGGCTGGCCTCTGTTCAGGTACACTATAGAACAGGTCAGAGTCCATTATAGAAAGTAGCTCTTTATAACCAAATGATTTCCCACCCACAGGTTCTGCCTGACTCTTTTCAAGCAATACATCTGATAAAATAAAATTCCAGTTGGAAGAAAAGAGGAAAAGGAAGGGAAGGTGGGAGGAAGAGTGGGAGGGGGGAACTGACTTCTAGTAAATTCACAAATCCCTTAGAGCTTATTAAAAGGAGATTTGAATTACTACCTTTAAAAGATCACAATCTACTGATAAATTTTGAGTCAGAAGGCCTGTGAGACCAAATGGAGATAAGAGGACTTTGGGGGAGAGAAAGAGATAAGAATGCTATTTTGACAAACAAAAAAGGATATCCTTGTTTTAATCCAGTAGTTTTTCAATTCAAATATTAGCTGAGAATCCAATGGGTTTGTCATCTCTTTAACATTTATTCATTACATAAAATACATTGTTCTGCACACAACGGGAAATTCAAAACTGAATCTACCCCTCCTAACTGGGTGACTCCAGGCTGGAGGCAAGGTATGTACCCAAACAACTCCAGTGTGAGGCAGCCGGGGAGACACTGGTCACAGAGGTGTGTCTAGATGCTTGGCATCACAGAAGGCAAAAGACATGTTAGTTCAGGGTCAAGGTGGTTATGACCAAACCTTGAAAGTGGAGGGAGGAGAAGTGAGAGAAAAGAGTTCCAGGCAGAAGGCACGGCCTGAATAAAGGCCAAGTGCGTGGAAACAGACTTTGAACAGAGACCCCGAAGTAGTTATATTTGCCAGGAATATATTAATAGGCCACATGAAAAGGAGAAATGTAAAAAAGGCTTGGTTTGGATGAAAGTATGAAAGACTTTAAATGACAACAGAGTCTGAGCCAAAGGCAGAACTAATAGGGCCGTGGAAGGCTCTAAGCGAGGAAGGTAGGGATCATGGTTCTGCTTCCAGACTCTTGACCAGGCAGGATGGATGAGAAGGAAAGGCAGAAAGAGATGCCGGAGTCAGGAAGGCACCTGCAAGAATCCAGGGTGGGGAGCTGACTGCTAGTTCTTTGTGAGCAAGTACTGAGTCTTGAGGGATCCAGGTGGCTCAGCGGTAAAGAATTCACCTGCCAGTGCTGAGTCGGGAAAATCCCCTGGAGGGGGAAATGGCAACCTATTCCAGTATTCTTGCCTGGGAACTTCCATGGACAGAGGAGCCTGGTTGGGCTGCAGTTCATGGGGTCCCAAAGAATCAAACACGACTGCATGACTGGGCACACAGGCTGAGTGTTGAGCACTGAAATCAGCTGGATATGAGGCTTATTCAAAACCCCAAGAAACAGGGAAAGTAGAGCGGTCAACAGGAGACTGAACCGAGGGGAGCGAGAAGGGTGCAAAGTTAGAAGGTGAATGAGGCAAGCACAGAAGAGGCCACAGAATGGAAGTTGCCCGGGACTTGATGGAGCAGCCTGGAGGCCTGGCAGAGCTAGAGACTGTCGGGAAAGCAGAAGAGGTCACAGAGTGACCCCGACAGCACTCACCCGTCTGGAGCAAATTAAAAAGCAAATTGGAACTGGCTTAAATAAAAGAGACTCCCATCACTGCCACTTCCAATATTGCCTTGGTCGTGGGGTCTGCAGATGGCAGAGCAAGCAGGTATGTCAATCTGTGCTCCATCAATATGAATTTTCAATGGCATCATGTTGACAGCCAGCAGCTGACACATCACCACCCTCTGCTGAAGCATCTCTGAAGCCCTGGGAAGGCTTTTCCTAAAGCCAAGGCAAGGACAGGACCACCTCCTTGGCTGTAGAAAGTGGGGGACTTTAAAACATAAAGAAAAATAAAACACACTCTCACGTACATCATCTCACTTTATTCTCATCTTAGGTGAGAGGCACAAGGCAGGTATTATTATCCTCATTGTAATCCAGAGAAACTGAGGTCTGGACAAATCAGGAGACCATGGAGCTACATATTTATGCATCATCAACTCAATGGACATGAGTCTGAGCAAACTCTAGGAGTCAGTGAAGGACAGGAAAGTCTAGTGCGGTGCAGTCCATGGGGCTGCCAAGAACTGGATACCTCTTAGCGGCTAAACAACAGCAACAGTGTAAATATGTAGTGGCGGAGCTTGATGACCTACGTAAGTCATTGCAGCCTGAGACGGCAAGCTGCCCAGAACACCGGGCATTTGCTGGCCATGTAGACATTCCCTCCCAGCTCCTTCAGAACCATGATCAGCCTGGGGAGAGGTTGGAAGTGGGGTACACCAGCAGGCAAGTAGGGCTCGCTTCAAAGAGAATGTGGAAACTGGCACGGTGAACTGTCTTTCCCTCCTTCATTCCTACCCTCCATCCCTCCCTTCCTTCCACAAGTACCTGCCGAGGATCATGGGACCACTCACCCCTCCAAAGGTCCCTACCCTCTGGAACCCCACTGCCTTGCCTTCTTATCCTGCTCACCATTTCCCACACTGTCTTCCCAACTGAAACATACCATCATTCACTTCTCAGTCTCTTGAGATCCACAGGAGGGAGGAAATTCAAGTGGAGGTTATGACATCTGAGCTGGCCTTAAGGTGTGAGCAGGAGGTAATATCTGGACACAAGCAAAGGCTTAGAGATACCTCAGGGCATGGAATGCTCTGGTAACAGGAATTCTGTAGAGCTTGGGGCCAGTGGTGGCATAAGGGTACACAGGAGCTACTGAAGATGAGGAGAGAGCAGGCCCTCGGAGATCACCTAAGGAATGCCTCTTACTCCACAGACCCTAGAAAGCCATCAAAGAACTCTAGACAAAGGAGTGGTAAATCATTTAGTGCTTGGAAAGACAACCCTAGTAACTGCATGGAAAAAAGAGGATCGTAGAGAGTGTTGCAAACATTTCAGGAAGAGTAGAAGAGAACCTGGCCCATGAGGGGTTAGTAGAAAAGGTGCCACAGAGTCCTTCTTAAGGAATTGTATCAAAGCAGTCAATCCTAAAGAAAATCAACCCTGAATGTTCATCGGAAGGACTGATGCTGAAACTGAAGCTCCAATAATTTGGCCACCTCATGTGAAGAGCCAACTCACTGGAAAAGACCCTGATGCTGGGAAAGATTGAAGGCAGGAGGTGAAGGGGATGACAGAGGATGAGACGGTTGGATGGCACCACACACTCAATGGACAAGAGTTTGATCAAACTCCAGGGAATGGTGAAGATCAGGGAAGCCTGGTGNGACCCTGATGCTGGGAAAGATTGAAGGCAGGAGGTGAAGGGGATGACAGAGGATGAGACGGTTGGATGGCACCACACACTCAATGGACAAGAGTTTGATCAAACTCCAGGGAATGGTGAAGATCAGGGAAGCCTGGTGTGCTACAGTCCTTGGGGTCACAAAGAGTTGAACCTGACTTAGCAACTGAACAACAACAATCAGAGCAGAAAAATATGACTTCCAGGTGCAGGCAGGGGTCCAGGGGGCCTCATGGGTCCTGCTCAACCTTCATCCCCAGGCAAGCTCTCCCCTTTTAAGGTGTACAGTCATGCCCATTGAGTCGTCTTCAGAATGCAGGCCACTCAGGACCCCCGAACTCTGGGCATTCCAGGTCAGTCCAACAAACAGTACCTGATGTGTGTTTCTAATCACAAAAAGACATCTGGGATTTCCCAAACAAGCCCTGTGCTTTACCACCTCTGCACACCATCTCCATTCCTTCTGCCTAGAACACCTTTTCTTTACATTTCCATTTATAGGAACCCTACCAACCTTTCTGGTCCCAGAGTCACCTTCACCAAAAACCTTTCTCAATCCCCCAATCCAAATGAATTTCCCTGCAGAGCACAAGGCCTTGCCCACAACTGTGTTAATTATGCGTCTGCTACGTTGAATGCTTACCTTCTCCTTTGTGATCCACCTGTCCCACTGAAATACCCTCGGGCTGTGTTTCATTCTTCTTTCACGCTAACATGCCAACTGACCAATCTAACACAGTGATGGATCCATCCTGATGTCAATGACCCCCCACCTGTACGTCTGTCAACAATAAACTAGGTGGGCAGGCATGTCCATGAGTCTCTCCCCATAAATGAGAATGTGAAACCAAAGTCGAGGCCCTACAAATGGGCCAGAACTAGGTCACTTGAGGGATGCTCTCTCAGTATCCTCACTCAGGTCCTGCACCTCCTGAGCCGTCGCATAAAGCCTCATCATTTTAGAGCTCTAGTCTTCCACCTCAGCACAGGTGGACACAGTTCCTTCTCTTAGGGGCTTACTAACTTGTGTAAGAGTTAAGATCCACACACAGAGAAGGGCCTTTCCTTTCTCAGGGAGCTGGCAGTTCTACATGAGTGGTTTGTAATCTGTACTACATAAGGCAACATGATGAAGAGCTCACTTCAAGCTCGGATGGTCATGGATGATTTTATGAGGGCGGTGGGCGTCTATCCCACCTTGGAGGAGTGCTAAAGGCTGTCTTTGGTCAGAAGGGAAGAAGTGGAAGACCCACCCAGTTGAGGTCAGGATAATAAGGCAAAAGTCAGAACAGAGAACAGATCACTTTGGCTGGAACAGCCAATCTATGAGGAAAACAGGGATAAGGCTAGAAAGATAGGTCAAGACCAGCTTGGGGTGAGTCTCAGATACCTGGTAATGGGGATCCATTGAAGTTCCCTGAGTAAGAGCACCTGGTGAGGCATCTTTTTAAAGGTATTTTAATAGGCTAGTTGTATAGAAGGTATATTGACTTGAAAAAGATCTGATATCTTGAACAAACTTAAGATGTTTGTTACAGCAGGATACTATAAGATAATGGAAATAAAGTAGACTAGGAGAGGTGAAATAAAAATAGGAACACTTCAAAATAAAACATCTGCGAAAGGTTTGTGTTCCTTGTGTACCAGGTATCTACTACCACTGGCACCATTTTCCCTGAAGGACCAGAGAGAGACAAACTCACAACTACAGAAAGTCCTCTGCCAGGAAGTACTCAAAGCCCCACTATGGTTTTATTGCTGGAAAACCAGGCAGTGGGTAAGAAACCTGGCTCTCTCTGGTCATTTTTCATTCAGGGACTAGCCGAAGTTGTCTTCTAGTCTTCAGCCAATGGATTTTATTCAATGCGAAAGTCACTAAATTAATTTTTTAACATAAGAGTAGAAATTGTCAATTTTAGAAGCACAGATGCGAATTTCCCTGCACAGGAGAGAATATGAATCCTATTAGTTAAAAATAGCAGTTGTACTCGCTTTCCCCCACATGCTAATTTTAATAAACTTACTCTGAAATTAGCCTGCCACTAGGAAGATAGCTGCTCATCAAAGATGTTCCCAGGAAGCACTAAGCTTGCCTTGCAGGAGTTCGAGCACTCCCAGGAAACTCAGAACAATGCAGAATTCTAAATGAAACATGTCCACTTCTCACCAGACCTGGTCACCTCCCACCTCTCTGTCACACCCAGCACCACCACTCTCTAGCCACACCTTGAGGGTCATCTTGGACTTGTTCTATTGCATCTTCCTAATCGACTTGGTTATGAAATCCTGTATGTATCTTCCTTTAAAATCTATCTCATAAACATCCCTTTTTCTCTAATCCTCACTGATGCTGTATCCTCTTATCACTTTATTTATTCAAATATCTAAGCAGTCACATATTCTACATTCATTGAGTATCTACAAAGGGCAAGGTCCAGTGGCAAGTGCTAAGGTCACAATAACATATGGTCCCTACCTTCAAGGAGTTCAAGATCTTTTGGGTCCAGTGGAGACAGAGGCAAGTCAAAGGTTGGTTAAAGAACCATATGATAAATGGTATGACTTCAGGTGCAATAGAGGTAATTGGGAATATTGATGGTGACAGAAAAGACTAGATTGCTGGTAGCTCATCTCCACTTATCTTGCCCTGATTTTGAGGACAGCTACCAAATTTGTCTTTATATCCTAACTGCCCGGCACAGTGCCTTGTGAATGACAAAGGCTCAGTGCTTGCTGAGTTCAGTGGAAACAAATCTTTCCCAAGTATTTTCATCAACTTACACGCTAGCTAAAAAAGCTTTCAGTGACTATTGCCAGCGATATCAGAACACACCCTTCTTTCTGTCTTTTAAAGTTGTTTGCCATCCGGTCTACTCTGGCCATCCCACCTCCATTTCCGCTATACCTCAATGCACTGCTGCTGCTGCTGCTAAGTCACTTCAGTTGTGTCCAACTCTGTGAAACCTCATAGACAGCAGCCCACCAGGCTCCCCCGTCCTTGGGATTCTCCAGGCAAGAACACTGGAGTGGGTTGCCATTTCCTTCTCCAATGCATGAAAGTGAAAAGTGAAAGTGAAGTCGCTCAGTCATGTCTGACTCTTAGCTACCCCATGCACTGCAGCACACCAGGCTCCTCCGTCCATGGGATTTTCCAGGCAAGAGTACTGGAGTGGGGTGCCATTGCCTTCTCTGATCTCAATGCACTAGTTTTAGCTTTTAGCTAGAGCATTCCCTCAAAGGCCAACCACCAGTTCAGTGCCCAGGGCTGCTTCCTGTCACCTTTGCCCACGCCCTCTTCACTCAAAGGTGAGGGACTCAGTTCCAATTCTCCTTTAAGACATTTCCCACTTCTTCAAGCCTCACCAACTGCCTGTATACGTATCTAAGATCAATTGTTCATTATTGTGCACTGCTTCTTTGTTTAATAATAATATCAATATGAACGATGCTTTGAAATATTAAATGATACTCTATCCAAAATTCCTGTAACCCCTCTCCCTTTTCTCCCCACATATTCCTCTCCCTCTTAAAAGCCAGACAGTCTACATTCAAGTTCCAAGGAAGAGAGCACTCTGCAGAACACTGGAAGCAAAGCAACCGACTTTTTAACTTAGAAAGCCTGATCCTTAAGGCACCAGAACACAGAAGAGTCTCTCCAGTTTCTTCCTCCCCCATGGTCCCCCAAAAGACTAGAAAAGATCTCCAGTTGAGAAAAGGCAGACAGAGTGCAAGGGAGGAGAGAGCCTGGATATCAGTGAGTGTCTAAGAATGAACACTCATCACCCTGGTGTGGGGAGAACAGAGTAAGAACAGCAGGCCTGAGGTGTGTATGTGGGGGCACAACTAGTTGTGACAGAAACGTGCTAAGCTCTCTATAGCAATAGCTGTCTTGAATATCCATTCCCTCTCCCTTTGAAATATTTAGGTTTATTGAGGTATAATTTACATAGAGGAAAAAATCATTCTTTTGAGGCATACAGATCTATGGATTTTATCAAACTTATATAGTCATCTAGTCATCAATACAACCAAGGCATAGACTATGTTCATCACTTCAAAAAGCTGTCTCATGTTCCTTTGCAGTCAGTCTGCCCGCCCACTCCAGGCTCTGGCAACCACTGATTGGCTTTTTTGTCCTTTTAGTTATACCTTTTCAAGAACTTCATATTGGTGGAATATTGCAGCCAGGGCCTTCTTTTACTTGCCATGTTTTTGTATGCATCAGTAGTCCATTCCATCTTAATACAAAACAGGATGTAGCAATGACACAGATGTGGCAATTTATCCACTCACTAGTTTTGAACATTGTTGTGTTTTCAGTTTTCAGCAATTATAATAAAATTGAAATAAACATTCACATATAGGATTTGAAAACATTCACATATAGGATTTGAAATAAACATTCACATATAGGATTTTGTGTGGACATGTGTCTTCATTTCTCTTGAATCAACATCTAGGAGCAGAATTGCTGGGTTGGGTTAGGTGTCGGTTTGACTTTAGGAGAACTTACAAACCTGTTTTCAAAAGTGGTCGTACCATTTTATACTTCTCTAGCAATGCAGGAGATTTTCTGTCACTCTGCCTCCTTGTCAACACTTGGTTTTTCCATTTTTTATTTGTGATTCTGCTTTTAATTAAAATAGATGTATTGTAGCATCTTGTATGTGTGTGTGCTCAGTTGCTCACTTGTGTCTGACTATTTTGCAACCACACGGACTGTAGCCCACCAGGCTCCTATGTCCATGGGATTATTCAGGCAAGAATACTGGAGTGAGTTGCCATTTCCTCCTCCAGGGGATCTTCTCCACCCAGGGGTCAAACCCATGTTTCCTGTGGCTCTTACATTGGCGGGAGGATTCTCTACCACTGAGCCACCTGGGAAGACCCTTGTGGTATCTTACTGTGGCTTTAATTTACATCTTTCTGATGACTGGTAATGCCGAGTATCCATTCATATGTTTATTTTCCATTTGAATCTCTTCTTCAGTGAAGTGTCTATTTAACTCTTTTGCCCATTTAAAAAATTAGGTTGTTTTCTTGCTATTGCATTATAATATATCTTTATATATTCTGGATATAAGATATGTGTTATGCACAAAATTTCTCCCAGTTCAGTTTGTCTTTTCATTTTCTTAACAGAGTCTTTCAAAGAGTAGACTTTTATAAATTGTAATAAAGCCCTTTTCTTTTATAGTTTGTGTTTTCTGACTTTTAAATAGAACCCTCCCAAATTTAAGTTGGGTACATCCAGCTTAAGATGACACTTCCTAGCCTCCCTTGCAGCTAGATGTAGCCATGTGATGATGCTCAGACCAATGGGGTACAAGAAGTGATCCCTAATTGAAGAAAAGTAACCAGAGCATCCCTAATTAAAGACAAGCCCTTTGCCCTGAGCTTCCCCTTTCTCTCTCTCTCTTTCTCCTACTTATGAGTTGGGACAAATCATGGCAACCACCCAGCTTTAACTATACAGTTGAGGATCACCCCCTCAAAAAATAGTAGAGAAATAAGATGGAAGAAACCTGGGTTTTTAAATAACACGTGGAGCAGGGCTGTCCTTCTAGACTGGACCACATATTGTAACACAAAAAAGACCTATCTCTGGGGAGTAGGTATCTTTTTCAAGTGGTTTAGATTTTACCCTAACAAATACACTCTTCTTTCTTAGGAAGTAAAAATAATCCCCAATTCCCTGGACCCAGCTTGGTGTGGTATGGTATGTCTATGCAGAAAATCACACCATAGTTCCTCAAAGTTTTCCTTAGTTCAGGAGTGATTCAGGGACAGCAGAACATGATCAAAGCTCCCCACCCTGGGCAAGAGAGCAAAGTCCCCCATGCCCAGAGCAGTGAAGGAGCAGTATACCCCTTGCTCTTCGCTCACCCAGGGTAGCATGGGTGTGGTACAGACACCAAAGGGCCAGAAGAGGGGAACAGGGAAGGATACAACAGTGATCAGCAATGATTAGTGTGACCAGATACTAGACTGAAATAAGGAGAGTATGGCTAAACAAAAATAGACCAGATGTGTGCCCCTCCACACCATCACTCCTGCCAATGGGGTGATATGCTAGTCAACACTACTTACTTACAATGGCTAAATACTACTAACTCCCTCTAGAACTCAAATACAAGTTCAGGAAGAGGCGTGACTCCAATCCAGATTATGTTTCCACGCCCCTTCCAATGGGAGTTTGTGATCAAAATTAAAATTTTATAACAAAATAAAGAAGTTTTTGTTTCATGAACATCTAAGTTGGTATCCTGAGGTCCACCCTCACTACATTGATATTTGCTGAACACTTACTGCTTGACAAAGGGAACAAAGCACTAACAAGCATGATTTCATTGGAGCCTCACAATAAGAGCACCTATATGGCATATACTTCATGATCCTGTCTAAGGATAAGAAAAAGGAGACTTGGAGGAGTTGCACAGTGTGGTGATTCGATCAACCTCCATTCCCCTTTTTCTGGCAGACAGTCCCACTGCCCCAGTCCACTCACAGTCCATGTGGCCTGGGCAGGGCCCCATGTACAAGACCCCAGACAGATCATTACACCCCTGAGCAACTTCTCCAGGGCAGGTAAGGGATATAAGTGGGTTCAAAGGGAGTGATTCCTAAGTTTTTATGGGATCTCTGGCATGAGAGTTTCTGTCTCTCCCTCTGGACTCGAAGGGTGAGAGGATGATATCAGACAACAAGCAGACCCAAAGATGGAGAGAAAGCATCCATTTGAGTGGTCTGAGGGCTGAATCCAGCTGCGCCCCATGCCATGCCATCTTGGAATGATTATTCATGTCAGCTGTATTAGTTTGCTGATTAGTTTGCCAGAGGCTGTTAACACAATGGAGAAGGCAATGGCACCCCACTCCAGTACAGTTGCCTGGACAATCCCATGGATGGAGGAGCCTGGAAGGCTGCAGTCCATTGGGTCGCTGAGAGTTGGACACGACTGAGCGACTTCACTTTCACTTTTCACTTTCATGCATTGGAGAAGGAAATGGCAACCCACTCCAGTGTTCTTGCCTGGAGAATCCCAGGGATGGGGGAGCCTGGTGGGCTGCCATCTATGGGGTCGCACAGAGTCGGACATGACTGAAGTGCCTTAGCAGCAGCACCTGTTAACAAATTGCATAAACTGGGTGGCCCGAAACAGCATAAGTTAATTTCTGATAGTCCTGGAGGTCAGAAGACTAAAATCAAGGTGTAGGAAGCGCCAGGCTCCCCAGTAAGACTCTAGAAGACCCTTCCATGCCTCTCCCTAGCTTTGGGTGGCTGCCAGCATTCTTTGGCATTTCTTGGCTTGTAGCAGCATAACTCCAACCTTTGCCTCTGTCATCACACAGCTTTGCTTCCTCTGTCTTCACATCATCCTCTCTTTGCACATTTCTGCACTCCAATTTCCTTCTTCTTACAAAGACACTGGTCATTGAATTAGGAGCCCACTCAAATGACTTCATCTTAACTTGATTACGTCTGTAAAGATCTTATTTCCAAAATAGGTCATATTCACAGGGATTGGGGGAAGAGGATAGGACTTGAACATATCTTTTGGGGACACTATTCAAACCACAATATTAGTCAATATATTCCTTCTGCGCTAAACTTCCTTGGGTTGGATTTTTGACCATTTGCACCAAGAAAGAAGTAGAGTCATGATGTAGGTCCAGATCTCAATTAACAAACAAGACCCAAAGTCACACCCTTAACCACAGGCTCAGACTGTAAGCCTCTTCTACTTCTCTACCCCAAATGCCAGTGGCTCAACTTTGGGTAGAGGCCCAGGGTTAACAGGGCTTCCCAGGTAGCTCAGTGGTAAAGAATCCGCCTGCTGATGCAGGAGATGCAGGTTCGATCCGTGAGTTGGGAAGATCCCCTGGAGGAGGAAATGGCAACCCATTCTAGCATTCTTGCCTGGGAAATCCCATGGACAGAGGAGTCTGGAAGGCTACAGTGCTTCAGGTTGCAAAGAGTCAGACAGGACTGAGTGACTGAGCACACATACTGGGTCACTGAATATATAATATGCTCAAGGAATACAGGATTGATTGCTATCTAATTAATTAACCAAAATTCAAATAGCAAGATTGAATTGGGCATGGTTTATCATAGGGAGCCGGCTGACAAATGACCAGGATTTTTATCTTAGAAATAAAGTTATGGATTGTCTGCACGACTGCATTTCAAGATGTCCTCATGTATTTGAAAGCTCAGCTCAGGTGGTGATGAGAAGATGGTTTCCCCTTCCCCAGACATTTAATTTCCAGAACAGAACAGCATCAAAGCTTCTTTCATATGCATGGCCGTGTTTACTTCAGAGCCTGAGCGAAGGCTGTAGTTTCAGCTTGTTATACTGAAATATGAAAATAAAACTGATCTCTATAGGGTCATTTAAATGAAAACTGCTTTCTAGAGGCAAACCGGTAAGCAAACTGATTGAAAGAGAGCACAGAGTCCTGGGCAGGAAGGGCGATGGGGTGTGGACTCAGGGCAGGAGGTAGGGCCAGGGATATCTGTAGAAATAGGTGGGCGCCTATCAAAAGCCCATTTGATCTGGGTTACATGTCTGGTGACATCTTCCCCAGTTCCTCCCACTGGCTTTCAAAGTCACTTTCAAAACCACTAGACTCTGACCAATGTAGCTGTTGTTTAGTCCCTAAGTCATGTCTGACTCTTTGCGACCCTATGGACTGTAGCCAGCCAGGCTCCTCTGTCCGTGGGATTTCCCAGGCAAAAATGCTAGAGTGGGTTGCCATGCCCTCCTCCAGGGGATCTTCCTGACCAAGGGACTGAATCCCTGTCTCCTGCATTGACAAGAGGATTCTTTATCACTGAATCACCAGGGAAGTCCCACCCACTGACCATACTCTTCTTTGAATCCTACTTGTGTGAGTCCCAGACGATGTCTCTACATCAGACCCAGTGTACACCCATGGGCAGGAAATGGTCAGGGAAACGCCTGGGGAGCCCTGTTTGTGAGAAAAGCAGATGATTTGTGGGGGGCTATAGCCCTGGCACTTTCATACATTAAGGTAATTAGTTTCCCATGGGTGCCACAACAGATCACTGCAAGGTGGGTGGCTTTTCACACAGAAATGTATCTCTCACAATTGTGGAAGCCAGAAGTCCAAAATCAAGGTGTTGGCAGAACTGGTTCCTTCTGGAGACTCTGAGGGACAAGCTACTCCAAGCCTCCTCCAGCTCCTGGTGGCTGCTGGCAGTCTTGGCATCCCTGGGCTGTCACTGTCCAGCTCCCCATTCTACCTCTGTCTTCACAAGGGCTTCCTCTCTGTGTGTCTCTGCTTCCCCACAGCCTTCTACCTTGCAGCTCTGTGTCTCGAATCTAAGAACACCAGTCCTTAGATTCAGGGCCCATTCCTAAATCCAGGATGATCTCATCTTGGGATCCTTAGCTGATTTTATCTGCAAAGATCCTGTTTCCAAAAAGTTCTTATGACAGCTACTGGGACATTAAGACTTAAGATATATACATGGTGGAAAGAATACAATTCAACACTCTACACTGGATCTGGGGAGAGACCCAGAAACTTCTATTTCCTCCCCAAATTCCAGTGACTCTTTGTACTCTTTATTCCCAAAACGCCTCTGATAATCTGTAGATCGTATTCTGAGCAATACTTATCCAATTGCTGAGGATTCAAAGATGAATGAGACACAGGCCCCTGCCTTCGAGAACCTGCTCTCTAGGTGAAGATACACACAGATGAACTGGTGATTAAGACACAAAGCGTGGCCTAGTGATCCTGAGCTCTGGAGTCAAACAGACCAAATTCTGCCCGCTTCAGATGTGAGGCTCTGAGGAAGTTCCATAGCCTGTCTGAATCATGGTTTCTTTATCTGTAAAATAAGAACTAATTTCTACCTTATACATGGTGGATGAACTCAAAGAACAGCTTTTGGCTATTATGAAGTTGGGAAGCATTCTGCATTCATTTTCACACCCCACAGTCATGAGCTGTGTGTCTTCCGTGTCCTTGGCTATAATAAATGTCTGAAGGCAAGACGGCAAGTGCCCTGGAGATACACAGCTAGGACAGGCAGGAAAACTCTAGAAAGACTCTTTCTAGATCTTGACTTATTCTCCAAGTATACTTTTGAGGACCTTCTGTGTATGGAGCGTAGTGTGTACGCACCTGGAACAAAGCCAGATGAAACACAGCCTAATGGAGGAGACCAGAAGGCTGCAATACCACGTGGTCGGTGCAGGGTAGAGGTACCCTGGATCCAGGATAGCCATGCCAGGAAGTACTTCCTTCTTTGATCTCACATCCTTCATATTCCACCTTTTAGGATTCTCTCAGTGTTTGTGGTGTGACACTCTTCCCACACTATACTATATATGCTTAAGGAGTTCTCTGAGGGCAGAAGGGGTTGTCTGTTTTCTTGGCCACTGCATTCCAAATACAGAGCGATGTACCTGACTCCTAAGAGTCATTTGACAAGTATTTGCTGGAGTAGTGAACAATCTGCTATTTCAGAGCTCAGCACTAGACTTCCAAGAAGAACCACCTCCAGCTTCCTCAACTACCGGGTCTGATTCTCCATGGGCCAAGAGAGAAGATCTCCAGTCTCTGTCCCCTGACAGAGGAGATGCAGACAGACTGCACGACAATGTATCGTGATACTGTGCAGCTATTACTTACAGACTGAGAGTGGACAAGCTAAACTTGACACTTGAAGCCATGACAGCCCATTCCTCTTCAGAAATACAATGTTTTGCACACTAGACATTAAATATTGTTATTAGACTGAGCCGAAGGCCCAGGAAATGATTACAGGGGAAAGAAGGTACAAGTGTTCCCTTCCAATACTCAAGAAAGGAAGACATCAAACCATTATGACCCGACTGGTACACAGTAGGATTAAGAAAAAGAAGGCCCAAGCTGGCCTTGCCGGTGGGGATGGTCCTCAGGAGGGAAAGAAAGGAGAATTGCTGGAAAATCATCGGCACGTCTGGGTACATGACTAACTGCCATCACAAATAATGGTAAGTCGGGAGAAGCAATTTACCTGTGAGACCTCAGCACCCCGCTCTCACCTGGAGAAGTCAGGCAGCCCAATCCCAGGCCGCAAAATGCTTAGAGTGGGTTGAAGGGGAAATCTCATGGGAGCGCAAAAGCCGACCCCAGGGGTGTTTATGACAAAATCTTTGCGGGGCAGGAGGGCGGGGTGCGGCGGTGCCGGGCATTAAATATTAATATTAATATCTAGCAGGGCATTCTCTGCTTCCACAAATAGGGTGAGTTCTGCCCCAGTGCCTCACTCCTTTGATAAACAGCCAGGCACCTTACTGGAGAAGGCAATGGCAACCCACTCCAGTACTCTTGCCTGGAGAATCCCATGGACGGAGGAGCCTGGTAGGCTGCAGTCCATGGGGTCGCACAGAGTCGGACACGACTGAAGCGACTTAGCAACAGCAGCAGCAGCAGCAGCAGCAGCCTCCTTACACAAAGGCGGCCCACGGTAAATATATGTCGACTGAACTGAACCTGAATGAATGAAGGCTACGGAGGACCCTATGGAATCTCCCCTCCCTCCCCCAAACCTCCGCCGCAGGTGATTCCGCCTGTCACAGCACCCT
>SJYV01050115.1:765334-815850 GCA_006410875.1 Neotragus pygmaeus
CAAAGGCTGGGAGAAAGTGGCGCCCGGACAGACGGGCAAGTGCGGGAGGGACCGCGCACCTTGCAGGGCGCGCGGGGGCAGCGAGCCGAGGCCGGGGAGTGCGCGTCCCCCCGCGAGTCCCCGCCCGGCTCGGCCCCCGGGGGTGTGGGGGGCGTGGGCTCGGGGCTGGCGGCCGCTCGGCCGGGCCCATCCCGCCTGGCCGGCGCCTCGGCCTCACCTCGCTCACCAGCCCCTGCCAGTCGCTCTCGGTCCGGTCGCCGTTCATGGCCTGCTCCTCCCGGCGAGGGCCGGCCTCTCTAACGCCGCCCTCCTCCGCCGCTGCGGCCGCCGCCGTCCGCCCGGGCCCCGCGCGGCCCCGAGAGGGCCCGGCACCTCCGAGCCACCGCGCCGCCGCCTCCTGAGGCCGCCCGCGCTGTTGACTCAACGTCAGCCTCCGCGGGAGGAAGAGGAGGAGGAGCCGAGGCCCGGTGCCCGGCCACCGCCACCGCCGAGCGGGCCGCGGAGAGGCCCGCGCAGCCCGGATCCCGCGCTCTTGGTGGTCCGCGCGCCAGCCCGCGGGAAACTCCTGACCACCGCTCTCCAGGCGGGAGGTGGCTCGCCTTCCCCCTACGAGAAGTAAATCCCCCAATCCAGCCGTTCCCTGACCACCATCACGGCTCCCACCACTAGAATGTAAGCCCCACTCGGGCAGGGGGTTGCCTCCTTCTCTGATAAATCTCAGGTACAGGGCCTGGCACATAGTAGGTGCCCTGCAAATATTTGTCGAAACTATGGATGAATGAATTACGTGTTATTATATGTTCAACGTAGTTTTAAGTTACTAATGTCTGTTTCTATTTGTTTCTTGAATTATCAGCTGTCATGAATAAAACACAAATAAAAATACTTAATAAAACGGTTATGAATTCTAAATAGAAGCTAAAGCTCTGAATAGGATGCTTAATGTGTGTCAAAAGACATGTTGAAGACAGTGGCATCAAACTGAGACTTTCTCATAAGTGGAAGGACTAAAAGGGATTTACAGAGAGCAGGGGAATCTTCACACAGGTCTTGTCAGTATTATTGGAGGTGGTTTTCCCCAGTCACCTAAAATCCTGACCTGAACCAGGACCAGCAGTGAGCTTTCCATACTTTGAGAAGCGCTGCCTGTGGAAATGAGCATATAGGTTGAGAAGCTGTGAATCCGTTTTACAGTTGTGAAGGCACCGCATCCAACATTTATTTGTTTGGGTCCCTAGTGATCCTGACTCAACCCTGCAGGATGGATGTTACTTCCATTTATTAGAAAAAGTGTAGAAACAGAAACTCAACTAAGACTTCTAGTTCCCAGAGACCCTTTCTAGCATCTTGGAAACCTGAAAATGAAGTATCACCCCCTGGGAATTGGAAATATTGCATTGTATTGTTGGCCTTGTTTTATTGGTATGATAGGTTGTTTGCAAAATGTTATCAATAATTTCCTGCCCATCTTGCAGTCAGTGTCCATAACTTTGACTCTAGGCTCAGCCATGTGACTTGCTCTGGCCAGTCAATGTTCACAAATGTGACTTGCTCTGCCAAGTCAATGTTTGCATATGTGACTTGCTCTGGCAAAACAGCATTTGCAAATGTGCTACGCAAGGAGGTTTGTAACTGTACAGTAGGGTTTATCCTTTCTATGCTCTTAGGAACCTTTGATCACCACCTTAGAAACAAGCCCAGAATTGCTTGCTGGATGATGGACTCACAGCCAACAACCAGTCAACTACTACATGTGAGTGAGGCCATTAACTCCCAGCAGCTACCGTTGCCTGCATGGGTCCCGTTGAAATCAATGGAACTACCCAACTGAGCCCTGGCTAATTTGCTGACCTACAGAGCGTATGCTAAATAAGCTGTTGTTGTTTCGAGCCACTAAGGTTTGGGATGGTTTGCTCTATATCAACAGCTAATTAATATAAATGGTGACAGCACTGATGAAGAGCCTGGATGACTGAACTCTTCTTGGCAGCCCTGGCATCATGACCTGTTGGGGCCTCATCTAAAGACGACTCTGGCAGGCCAGGGGCTATAGAAAGGAGCCGGTCGAGTAGGCAGCACTTTTATTCAGTGTCTGTTGTGTGTGCTCATCCTGGAGACATTCAATAACAGTGCAGATCCTTCAATAACCAGTCCAGGTCCCTGTCCTTGAGGGTTTGCAAACCTTACCATTTAAGTTTTGGAAACAAGTGCTCTAGGGAACAAGAGAAAAATGATGGGGCTAGAATATAGCTAAGGCTTCTGGGCTTCCAACCAGCTGGGCCGCCTAATCCATTCTTTGTAATCCACGAGACTGAAAAGGTCATCTCTAAGCTGAACATCTAGGGTTAACTCAGCATCAAACACTTGTTCCTAACAGCGTGATGGATGTCTCTCACTAAGAAGAAAGGTATTGTCTGCCAATACGTCGCCCTCTGGCAAACCAACTGGTTTCATTCCAACCTGTCAATGAAAAAGACTGTAGGAAGAGTGGGCATATACTTGGTCCATCTTGTGTTCCACTGCTTCGTGGCCTGCGTCTTGCTCCTGGCTGGAATTCAGGTGGGAAAGCAGCCTGCCCCTTCCAGTTACCATGTTTAGCTGAGGCTTTCAGTACTGCTGTGGCTTTGGGGGCTTCACTGGTATTTTGGGCAGTAGGACAATCGGCAAGCTGTTGGGAGAGAAGGAATCTTCAGATGAGAGATCGCGTACTTTAGGACCACTCTCTGAGGGACTCTGTTGCCCCTTCTTGCTTTCCTTCTCTGAAGTAAGTCAGCCAGCTATTACGGTGTCTAACAATAAAACTGGGGAGGACAAATCAAAGAGTGGCCAGCCTCTGCCCACCCCAGCAGGTTGAGAAACTTTCAACTCACTTGAAACGGCATCTCCAGTTGCCTGGGTTTCCCTTAGAGGTGTTATGCCCCAAGTGCTAGCTCGAACCTGCTTAGCTTGTGAGATGTGCTGAAATCACACACCAAGGCAATGTAGCTGCAAGCGTTTCTTTTTTATCTCTTTTCATTTATGTAGCCTAACATTGAGTAATAATAACAATTAAACGCAGTTTAAGCTTTTAGGCACCTATACCAGAAGGCCTCTAGACACCTCATCAACAGCAGCCCAGGCTGACAAAAATCAAGCGAATTACATTGTGATTAACTTTTTTTAAAGAAAAAAATAAAACCACCCAGCAACTGTCCTCACCTCTGATAAAAGTAGTACATCAAATGTTCCATCTCACAGTCCATTTGAATGGGACCAATTTAAAGCCAAGTGGCTTTGTCTTAAATTTGCCACCCTGGCACTAAGTATTGAAACATGGCTTTAGCCTCTATTTTCACACCCCCTTAACTCTCTGGAAAATCTCTAGGGACCCAATTTTTCCATGTATATTCATAGCCCCAGGGCCAGTTCTATTTATTTATTTATATGAACAACATTCAGAAAATGAAGATCATGGCATCTAGTCCCATCACTTCATGGGAAGTAGATGGGGAAACAGTGGAAACAGTGTCAGACTTTATTTTGGGGGGCTCCAAAATCACTGCAGATGGTGACTGCAGCCATGAAATTAAAAGACGCTGACTCCTTGGAAGGAAAGTTATGACCAACCTAGATAGCATATTCAAAAGCAGAGACATTACTTTGCCAACAAAGGTCCGTCTAGTCAAGGCTATGGTTTTTCTAGTGGTCAGGTATGGATGTGAGAGTTGGACTATGAAGAAAGCTGAGTGTGGAAGAAATGATGCTTTTGAACTGTGGTGCTGGAGAAGACTCTTGAGAGTCCCTTGGACTGCAAGGAAATCCAATCAGTCCATCCTAAAGGAGCCCAGTCCTGGGTGTTCATTGGAAGGACTGATGCTGAGGCTGAAACTCCAATACTTTTGCCACCTCATGCGAAGAGTTGACTCATTGGAAAAGACTCTGATGCTGGGAGGGATTGGGGGCAGGAGGAGAAGGGGACGACAGAGGATGAGATGGCTGGATGGCATCACTGACTTGATGATTGTGAGTTTGAGTGAACTCTGGGAGTTGGTGATGGAGAGGGAGCCCTGGCGTGCTGCGATTCATGGGGTCGCAAAGAATCATACACGACTGAGTAACTGAACTGAACTGATAGTTAGAAGAAAGTGCTTAGGTGCTTTGGAGCAATGCTTAAAACTTTCAAAAGTTTGAGAGAGTTTTAGCTTCATCTAAGAAACTGAACCAGCAGATACTAATGAAAACAAAACAAAATAAATCTCAGGAGAGAAAGGGAAAGAGAAGATGACTTGAACTTATCGTTAGAAACCAAGACTCCCATTTCAGGTTCTCACCTGACTTATTAGATAAGTTTGGCCACGTCAGAACAGCTCCAGACACATGGGGAAGCCCTAAAGCTTTTGATACAACTTCACCACACGGTATTTTCAGTTCAAAGTCTGGCTTCCCAAGCAAAAATGTCAACATTCTCATTAAAGGAAACTAAGCAAATCTTCAGTAGAGATTTCGGCTCAGCTTCTCTCCAAAATGTACAACTGGGGCAGTGTTCATGGCCACACTTTTCTCCTGCCTGAATTAGGAAACCCAGTCTGATGAACCTGGGAAGGAAATGATTCTTAATGATAGTGGTTTATAGTGGTTATATGTGTGTATATATATATATATATTAATAATAATTAGCGCTATATGAGTCAGGGTCCCCAGTTCTTCCTCTTGTCAATGGAGGGCCAAATTAAGCAGGGCCTGCCAAGAGCCCCCACGACCTGGTTGCTAAATGCCTTCCTTCATCTTTGACTTTATCCTGGGGCAGGGGACTGCAGGTCCCAGTATGCACTGCAGATAACCTGAGGTCCCCTAGGCCACTGGCCTCAATTCTGTAAAAGATAAGCCTCTTCTCTTCCCTGTACTTGGAGATACTGTGCAAAGGTCTCCGTCATTTCCCTGCTAGGGCCAACAGCCAGACACCAGACAGATGGACGGGGATTCTAGCTGGATTCCTGACATAGAGCATTCTCTGTCTCTTAGCCCCTTGAGCTCTTGGGTGCTCTCTCTGCCTCCACTAAGCCTTCCCTGCCCAGCAGCAAACAATCAGTTGCAAGCTGCTCCCCCCACCTCCAGCCCTGCTGACTGCCAATCAGTCGGGCAGCAGGAGGTGGAAGGAAGTTCCACTCCCTGCTGAACCTGCACTGAGGTACTCAAAATGACTGAGTGGGGCTGATGACGACCTGGCAGGCCAGGGACCGCCATCACCATCAGAAGGGGTGAAGGGTGGGTGTGATTGACTGGTGTGTTGCAGCCAGGAGGTGGGGATGAGCGGAGGTAGAGGGGCAGCTTCTTTTATCTATGGAAGGGTTTGATAAGGGAGACCAAGATGTTAGGAAGAAAGGACAATGAACTGGAGAAGGGAGATGCAGGGCTTGTGGCTCCTGTAAGAGGCCAGGAAATCAACGAGAGATTATGAAGTGAAGCAAGAAAGAAAACGACAGATGTTATATGATACCACTTATATGAATGAGGGCTTCCCTGGTGGCTCAGAGGTTAAAGCCTCTGCCTGCAATGCGGGAGACCTGGGTTCACTCCCTGGGTCAGGGAGATCCCCTGGAGAAGGAAATGGCAACCCACTCCAGTGTTCTTGCCTGGAGAATGCCATGGATGGAGGAGCCTGGTGGGCTACAGTCCACGGGGCTGCAAAGAGTCGGACACGACTGAGTGACTTCACTTCACTATATGAATGAATGACATGAATCTAAAATATGACACAGAGCCTCCCTGATGGTTCAGTGGTAAGGAATCCGCCTGGGTTCCACCCCAGACTCTGGAGGATTCCACGTGCCGTGGAGCTCCCATGCGCCACAACAATTAAGCCTGCAGTCTAGAGCCCAGGAGCCGCAACTACTGAATTCACATGCTGCAACTATTGAAGCCCTAGTGCCCTGGAGCCCGTGGTCTGTAACAAGAGAGGCCATCACAATGAAAAGCCTGGATGCCAAAGCTAGAGAGCGGCCCCTGCTCGCGCAGCTGAGGAAGAGCCACACAGCAGCAAAGACCCAGCACAGCCAAAAATAAATCAAAAGTTTTCTAACTGTGTAAGAAAACTTTAAAAATAAAATAAAAATATGAAACAAATGAACCTTTCTACCAAACAGAAGGAGACTCACAGATGTAGAGAATAAACATGTGCTTACCAAGGTGGGTGAGGGGAGGATGGACTGAGAGTTTGGGATTAGTAAATGCAAAGGCAGCAAAGTCTACTATATAGCACAGGGAACTATATTCAACATGCTGGGATGAACTATAATGGAAAAAGAATAAAATAAAAAAATTTTAAAAGAGTGTATACATATGTATGTATATATACATTTATATAAAATATAAAAGGACCATACACACACACACACACACACACACACACATATATATAAACTGTGAGGAAAAAAAACTGAAAACCTTGGGCACCGGGGTTGGTGGGGATAAATCCAACCCCACCCAGTGTGGAAAGTGGAGTGAGCCACGGCCCAAGGAAATAAATTGAAAGGAGACAAGGAAAGTCATTCCACTCTCAGATTATTCAAATTTGTTGTATTTATTGATAATGTATTTCATTTCTTCCACGTGGGGGGGATATGATTCAGCACAAATTTGATGTAAATTTATGGAAATAGAAATGCAGAGAGACTACGGGTCCTTGCTGCTGGCGGGTTAGCAGCTCAGCCCTCACCCAAGCTCGGGTTACCGCTCTCTGGACTTGAGGAGCTGAAAATAGAAACGTCTGACTTGGGGGGTCACTGGCCTCTCCTACAGGCCAAGAGAGGGAATGACCCTGTCGATTGGCAAGGCTTATTTAAAAAAAAAAAAAAAAAAGCCTGATGATTATATAAAATAGGATCATCTAGATTGTCCTCCTGTCTGATATTTGTCTTTGGGTTGGGGGACAGTTTTTACCCAGCAGAGATGGATGGGCTTATTTCAATGAAAAGGAGGGGCAAACAAGGAAGAGAGTAACATTATCTAAGCCCTACTGTGTACACTACCTACTGTGTAGTGAGTGGCACAAATGTTTTTCCTCCTGTACTATGGAAGAATCATGGGGCTAGGGGGAAAAAAAGAAAACAATTTTCTAGACAGGGTGAAAGGTGGCATTTCACACAAATGGCCAGAGCTGGTCAAATATTTATTGTCCATTAGGCTGTCCTTCAGAACCCTGGGTGTTGATTTGTATCTTTCCCTTTCATACCAGGTCATGGCATTTCTCTAACGATGTGCCTCTCCCAGCTGGCAGCAGCCTCTCCAGCCTGGCCGTGACCCTGACATCCAAGAGAACTTTGCACAGTTTGGGAATAGCTTCTCTGAGCCAAGCCTTACTCTGCAACCTGCAAGTGAAATGAGAGGAAATTCAAGAGACCAAGATACAAAGCCAGACCAAAGGGTTTTACTGCCTCTTTATTCCCGCTGGAGATAAAGATTACTGGTACACTGGTTCTCGCTTTACGTCAAAGCAAGGATTCCTTTCAACATCCAAACAGTTGTGAGGTCCTGAACCGCTGAGCTCACCTGGTCTGGGGGCACTCAGAAGGCGTTTGTCTGCAGCCCACAGCCAGGGTCTGTGGGTGTATTTGAGTAAATGTTTCCAAGGATGGCAGCGATCTGCTCACTTGTATTACATTCACGGGGCAGAAATTGTTAGCTCTTGGTGACACTGTTTATAATGTTTTGACCTCATTCAGTCACTGAAAGGCAAATTTCTCTTTGTTCTCTTACAGGAACACAACGAGGCAAGTCAACACGATGTCTAAGAAAGGCTGTCAACAAGGGTGTTTACGGGCTTATCATGCCCTTGCTGTTTAACTGAGTAGCTTACCTTTGGGGAGAGAGGCATACATATGCCCCCTAGATGCCCACATGTGACACAGTGGTTGTCATTTATTAACACTGTTTGTTCCCATAAGGCAGGAAAAGTAATCTTAAGGTGACATAAGAGAGTCTGAGGAGGGTCTTCTTTAACTTGCAGGGTCATTTATTCACTCAGCAAACATTTCTTGAGCTTCTCTTAGAATGCTGAGCTAGGCAGTGGGGAGGACAAAGAGGATAAGACCCTTCCTCTGTCCTCGCGGCCCCAAGTTTAGTAGTTGAGTTCCCCAAGCATCTGAACACTGCAGAAACATGGAGAAATATGCCAGAATTGGACTCTTCAACTATGATATATCATATAGTAAGCCTCTTTAGAAACTGGGAACGAATCAGGAAATCAGATCCATTTGGTACACTTATCACAGTTAAAAAGGCAAGTTTTATCTCATATATATGTTTACCATACTAACAAAGTTTTAAAAGCTAAAAAATAAAAAAACATGAAAAAGAAAACCCAGATCCATTTGGAAAGATGAGAAAGGGCAAGGTCAAAGACGATAAAGACATAGAAAGTATGAGTTTGCAAGTTTACTCCCCAAATGCCAGAACATTTGAAAAGCAAGAAGCAATGACCCCTTTTCCCAGGTGAAGGAAAAGTTGAAATTGGACCAAAAATTTTTCAAAACGGAGCAGTGGGTTGGAGCCTTGAACCTGGGAGCTGGAGCACCTTCACCTCTCTGTGATTTGGTGTCATCAGCTGTACAGTGAACAGACTGGGCCAGATGACCTTGAAGGTCCATGACTCCATGAAATTAAGCTGAATTTTACATTTGGTTGGAACTCTGTACAAAAGGTTAGTGAAGGTACTGTTAATATTGAAGGAAGATTGCAGCACCATAAAGTGTTACAAGGACGAGGACTCTTAGATAGCTGGACCCCTTACTGTACGAGAGAAGAAACAGAGGCCCAGAGTGATAAAGTACTGTGCTTGAAGTTACAGAGCTTGTTAGGGACAGTGACCAGAGTCCAGACCTAATTCCATGCCCTGGCTCCTTCAGAATGCTCTGAAGCTAGTATTTGAGGTTTCTGAAGACCAGAATTCTGGTTATGTATTGTTATGTGACAACCCTTAATATGTTCTTGATAAATGCGTTTTGAGCTCTATTTAAACACTATCCTATTCAATAATAGCATAGACTAGCATTTACTGAGTGGAGAAGGCAATGGCAACCCACTCCAGTACTCTTGCCTGGAAAATCCCATGGGCGGAGGAACCTGGTAGGTTGCAGTCCATGGGGTCGCACAGAGTCGGACACGACTGAGCGACTTCACTTTCACTTTTCACTGTCATGCATTGGAGAAGGAAATGGCAACCCACTCCAGTGTTCTTGCCTGGGAGAATCCCAGGGACGGGGGAGCCTGGTGGGCTGCCGTCTATGAGGTTTCACAGAGTTGGACACAACTGAAGCAACTTAGCAGCAGCAGCAGCAGCAGCAGCATTTCCTGAGCAATTGCCATATGCCAGGCACTTGGCTAAGTACTTGACATGTGTCACCTCAACTGATCTTTATAAAACTGTATAATTATCTGCAATTATCCTAGGCCTGATATTCAGCAGGTAAAAGCCAGGAAGACTCTATTAGTTGTTGAAATTGTAAAATACTTCCCTATGAGTTGGTAAATAACAGCTGCTCCGTGCCCCTTACCCTTAGACCTCTGCTCCACTAAACACTCCAGCCCAAGAGAGACCCAGGTGAGCACAGGTGGGATGGACCCCTTATTATGTCTGAGGCCCTGTATGTTTCCCTCATCATGAATCACATTACCCTGTGTCTTCCTGTTCTGAGCTGATTCCATGCTGAAGGGGTAGACAGAGCTTGGTAGTTGTGCTGGAACTTCAGCAGGTAAGTGCTGGTTGTCTGCCAAGAATCTTCAAGAATGAATGGATGGTTGGAGGGAGGGAGGTGGGGAGGGATGGATGGAGAACTTAAGAACTAATGCACTAGAGTCACTCTCCTGTGGCCGCTTGTGGGATTGGCAGCCTCTGCAGGATGACTTGTGGGCTGTTGAATATTTTGAATATTGCTCTTAATTGTCTACATTTGACAGAAAAGGCAGTTGAGAATTTTAAAGTTTTTAAATGACTCGATCAAAGTCACTTAGCTATTAATAGTGAGGGGGTTTTTGTGTGCATGTTCAGTCTTGGCCAGCTCTTTCGTGATTCCATGGACTTTGGCCCACCGGGCTCCTCTGTCCATGGGATTTTCCAGGAAAGAATATTGGGTGTTGCCATGCCCTCCTCCAGGGCCTTCCTGACCCAGGGATGGAACTTGCATGGCCTGTGTCTCCTGTACTGGCAGGCGGATACGTTACCCCTAAGTCACCGGGCAGCCCAGTGTGGAGTGGGTCCAGGACTAAAAGCCTCTGAGCTCCACGTTCTCTGCTGTTGCACTAAGCTTCTGTATTAGTATTTTAGGGCTGTTGTAACAAAGGACCACAGGCTGGCTGGCTTTAACAACAGAGATTTACTGTCTAGAAGAATGAGAGGCTAGTAGTGTGAGATCAAAATCAGCTGTGTTGCTTCCTTCCGAGGACTGAGAGGGAAGGATCTGTTCTAGGACTTCCTCTTCAGCTTTAGACAGCCATTTTCTCTCTGGGTCCCTTAACACTGTTTTCCTTCCATGCCTGTCTTAGGAGCCCACCCTAAGACAGGGCTTCCCAGGTGGCACAGGGATAAGGAATCTGCCTGCCAATGCAGGAGACACAGGAGATGTGGGTTCCATCCCTGGGTGGGGAAGTTGCCCTGGAAGAGGAAATGGCAACCCACTCCATTATTCTTGCCTGGAGAATCTCCACGGACAGAGGAGCGTGGTGGGCTAAAATCCATGGGGTTGCACAGAGTAGTACACGACTGAGTGACTGAGCACACCACACAATACTGCATTACGACCATCTCTTAACTAATTCCAGCTGAAATATTCTGATTTCCAAATAAGATCACAGTTTGAGATACTGGGGGTTAGGACTCCAAACATAGGTATTTGGAGGGAGGACTCAGTTTTTTTCTTTTTCAGTGAAACTTTCTTATCTCTGTATAACCTAAGTTAGGTGTTTATGTAAATCATTTGAAGAAAGTTCATGATGCACGGTCTACTAGCACCCCAGTTCATTCTTGACCACTGTAGAGGGACCTCATACTTCAGTTAGAAGTAGTGTGAATTGACTGACTCAGCAACGTTTGCCTCCACCCATGCATTCCATACCTTTCCACTGTGGCAGCCCCTTCTGATGTCCAGTCAAAGGCTCTGAGATGGGGTGTTCTTTACTCATTATTTTTCACACTATTTCAACGTCTTGGGCTCGTGGCTGTTTCTGCATTCACTTTGGGTGCATGAGGTCAGCCCATGTCCCATCAGCCATTCAGTGAACTCTGCAACTCCAGAGATCCTGGAACTGTGGTTTACATATGAGGAACACGTCTTAGTCTCAAGGAGCTACTGCAAAGGCCTTTCCCAGGAAGTGTTGTTTGGAGCTTTTCTCTCACTGGGAGCTTCAGCTCTACTCTCTATATGTGAGATGGTCATCTGGTCTGCTTTGGCACAGGCCTTTGAAACTGACAGTAACCTTGGTCTCAGATGCAATGTCCTCAGACTTGGAAACTCATTGCACCAAAAATGTCTACAACTTATTTTTCCCCTTAGATTTTCTTTTTTTTATTGATTTTCCATTTTTAGCACAAGATTGATCACCAGCAAAATACCAATTTACATACAGATTCTGCTAAACTCAGCATCCTATATACTTGGGACTTTTTCATCCATAAACCAATTTTTTAAAGAGAGAGATTCTATTATCAGAAGTGTCCCTGACGACAGTCAAGATGGCCTGTAGAGAGCAGACTCAGGAAGCCCATAACTTGGTGGGGGTGAGCTCAGCTGATTTGTGAGCATAATAACTATGAAGCCAAGGTCGCAGTTTGATACCCATCTGGGCAGGTTCATCTTTTGCTTACTTTTCTGGCCCCAAGCCTAAACTGCAAAACTTGGTCAGCTATTTTACAAGTTCATTCAGTAAAATTCTACAAAAAGAACTTTGAGTACCTACTATGTGCCAGGCACTCTTTGGGGACTGGGAATAGAGCAGGGAAACAAGAAGAACATGAGCCTGTCCGTATGATGTTCACAGTGCCATGGTGAAAGAGATATCCAACAGCTATGCAAAGGATTAGTTAATAGCAAGGTGATAAGTGCTATGAAAGAAAAATACAGGGATGCTCTGAGAGCATATGATGGGACTCTAAGGTGTGTCATGTAAAGCAAGACCTTGAAGATGTGTAGTTAGCTAAGCAAGAGGATGTGCCAACCATGTGGAGACAGTAGCGTGAGAATACAAGAACCTCAGGCAGTTGATTTAACCAAAGAGTAGGGAAGTGAGTGACAGGAGATCAGGCTGGAGGGAGGACCAAAGTCAGATAGATCCCTGTTAAGGAAGCTGGAATTCGTCACACAAGCACTGGGAGCTCTTGAATGGTGTGTTAGGATTAAAGTGATCCTTGAGTCACAGAGACCCAAACACACGTGGCTTGAACAAGAAAGAATTTAATTTCCCCTTCACATGACAGGCTGGCAGGGCAGTCATGCTCCAGGGCCATTTAGGGCCTGATGTTCCCATGTTATGGTTCTCGCTTCCCCTAAGACATCATCCTGAAGTGCGGATTTGAAGCTGAGTTGCTGGCCTAATTGTGTTCCAGCTGGTAGCATGGGAAAAAAGCCACGCCCTGTGACTTTTTACTAAGCAAGCGAAAGGGAAGTGGTAGGTGTCCATTCTACTCATGTTCCCTTACTGAGAACTTAGAACCGTGATCACAGACCACTGTAAAGGAGTCTGAGAAATGTACTCTCCAGCAGAGGAGTCTGTAACCACAAAGAAAACAGATGTGAGGTGATGGGAATAGGCAGAAATCTGACCCAAAGGCTTTTAAGCCCCGCTGTTGTTCAGTCATATCCAACTCTTCGCGACACCAGGAACTGCAGCTTGCCAGGCCTTCCTGTCCCTCACCATCTCCCGAAGTTTGCCCAAATTCATGTCCATTTTAAGCCATACAGTGATATAATAAGATCAGATTTTCAAGTTCGTGTAGTTTAAAAAGGATTTTGCAAGTCACATAGACCAGATTCTCCAAATTACAAATGTGAAAACAAAATGAGGTCCAGGTCCCATCAACTGCTGCTGCAAGACAAACCATCCCAAACTTAGTGATATAAAAGATGATTTTATCTTCATGGACTCTGTGTAAGGGATTCAGAAAGGGTATCATAGGGCCAGCTTGTTCTATTTTGTACTGCCTGGGGTCTCTGCTGAGGAGATCCAAAAGCAGAGTGACTCCATAGTGGGGTCAGACTCACCTAAGGCCTCATTCTTTTGCATGGCTGACACCTGGTCTGCTGCTGCTGCTAAGTCACTTTAGTCGTGTCCGACTCTGTGCGACCCCATAGACGGCCGCCCACCAGGCTCCTCTGTCCCTGGGATTCTTCAGGCAAGAATACTCGAGTGGGTTGCCATTCCCTTCTCCAACGCATGCATGCATGCTAAGTCGCTTCAGTCCTGTCAGACTCTGTGCGACCCTATGGAGAGCAGCCCACCAGGCTCCTCTGTCCACAGGATTCTCTAGGCAAGAATACTGGAGTGGGTTGCCATTTCCACTTCCGGACACCTGGTCTGGGAGGACTCTAAGACTATTGACTAGAGTGTCTACTTGTGGTTTCCTCATGTGGCTTTTTTTTTAATGGGGCTGCAGATTGCAAGGATAACTATTTCAGCAAACATGGTGGAAAGTACATTACCTTTTATGATCTAACCTTGGAAGTCATTTCACATCATTTTCACTACATTTGTTGATAATGAGAGAATCGAAAGCTTGTCCAGACTCCACCTCTTGATGACAGGAGTATCAAGTTACATATCAGATGAACTCGTGGGGTGGGAGAAATTGTTGTAGTCACCTTTGGAAAACACAATCCAAGACAGTGACCACACCCAGAGGCCACAATATCTATTGCATATGGTATTATCTCTTTTCCAAGATGCACAAAGTTTTATCCCATTACTCCGTCAGTTGTAAAACTTCAGAATCTCATCTTAAAAGTCAAGTCCAAGGGAGGATGTTGCTTCTCAGGTACAGCTTTTAGCTGATCTCCTTAAGTACCATTCCTGTTAATGAACTAAAGAGAGGATTATCTCTTATACATACAAACCGCATATAGTAGTAGGACAGGTGTTGTATGACTGCTGTCAACATTCCCTTCACAGAAGGCACCAGTGGTCCCGTCTGAAATCTGAGCTCATGTCAGCTTTTAGTTCTCTTCTCTGGGAGCTTTTCTTTGTGGCTCTAGTTCTGCCCTCTGAGTTATCCTTTCTTTTCTATAAGGAGTGATTCATGCATGCATTTTAATAGTCTTTTCAGCCTGCTTCTTATCCTTAAAAGATTTGGAGTCAAAGATCTCTTCATTTTATACTATCTCTGTTCCTCTCAGTCAATGCTGCAAAGTTAAAAAAAAAAAAAAAACTTCGTGTGGTTTTTTCTTCTTTTTGTAAGTGTGAATCAATATATAATCTTCTGCATTAGATAAGACTAAATTTACAAATCTCTTTTATTCATGCCCTTCTGTCTCGGGCCCTTGTGTGGGTATTGTGAGACAACACCCTTAAGTTTCTCAGAAGTCTTATTGTTTAGTGAAGAAGTTCCACAAAAGACACTTTAAGATCTTTAGAAGGACCTTTATCTTCCTGGGGGAAGCTCTGAGGTAGCATCTTAGATCTTTCTGAGATTGAAACAAAGCATCTTATAGCACATCTTGAATCTACATTTTTCCAGAAGCCACTTCTTACTCTGGGACACTTCCTGGCAGAAAAGACTGTTCTGGAACCTTTATACAGTCTCCAAGTTACACTTGAAAACTTAAGAATTTATCCTGTTATCTGTTGTGAGACAACACCCTTAAGTTTCTCCTGTTATCTGTCTCACTCTCATTTTTTTATTGGCAACTGGAAGTCAGGCAGCACCCTCAATGTGCTGCCCAGAAATCAAATTTACCAGATATATTTTCTACTTTTATACTTTATCGCAGGGAAATGTTTTGCTGAAATACTTCCACCACGCAACAAGGATTTCCTTTCCCTCCGTTTCTGATAACATGCCCCTTGGTTTCCTTTAAATCCTCATCAGCACTGTCCTCAGACCCTTCCAGCTTGCCCTAACCTCCCTCTCAAGGGCTTCTGGGACACACCTGCCACAGGGTCCCAAAGCTAATGCCATGGTTTTAGTTTTTTGTTACAGAAACCCCCACTTCCAGATTTCAAATTTTCTGTTTCTGATTCCAATAATATTATTCCTATTACCTCCAAATTTAGGGGCATAAAATATTATGCTTAGTCGTATTTGACTCTTTCAACCTTATGCACTGTAGCCTCCCAGGCTTATCTGTCCAAGGGAAGATAACTATTCTTCCAGGAAAGAATACTGGAGTGGATTGCCATTTCCTTCTCCAAAATAGTACGGCAGTGAATTACTGGAGTCAGGAATTCTGAAAAGATGTAGCAGGGATGGCTTGGCTCCAGTGCTTCTCAGGTGAAAATACGTGAAGGCTGGGATTGACTCCATGACTGACAGCTGGACCATCTGGAGATTTCTTCAGTCACATGTCTGGCATGGGGGCTGGGAGAACTCAAAGACGAGGACTTGTAACTGGAAGGGCCACCTGTGTCTATTGCACACTCTTAGCTTCCTCACAGTACGGCAGCCTTGGGATAGTCAACTTCTTACTCGGCAGCCTGGTTCCCAGCACAGACGTCCAGCTGAGCAAGCTGCACGCATTTTATGACTCGGCCTCAGAAGTCCTCTGTGGTCATCTCTCCCACATTCCACTGGTTGTAAGGAAGTCACAGCCCATTTGGATTCTAAAGGAAGGGATGTGAACCTTTCCGCTTGGTGGTAGAGTGTCAAGGTCACCTTGAAAGGAATACAGGGGATGTGAGATTTTTGAGGCCATCTTTGGAAAATGTAATCTGTCACATCCAGGAAGGTCATTACTGAAGCAGCAGAACGGCGACTCGTTTTGAAGCCCAGATCCCCTTTCCTTTGCTGCACCATGCTGATGCGTCAATAGCATTATTTGCATGAATGAAAGTCCTTATGTTATTTAAAAGAAAAGTTGAAACATAAGGCAAAACGCCAAATTCAGTCTCAATTGAACTTTCTCTATTTCACAAATGCAGCATAAATATATGTTTTCCATAGCTCTCACAGAGCAAACAGCTGCATTTATTTGCGTCCAAAAACATGGAAAAATTCCAAACTATAAGCAAAGTGAAGAAACTCAAGAAAACTACTCAAACTTCTCCAAGCGTAAATCTTCATAAAAATAGTTGTAAGGTTGATTAAAGCAGGTGCTGAAATCTCCTAGTCTGAAGAGTTCCACTTACGTAATGATGTCATTCTCTAGGTTCTGCTTCTATGTTTGTCTAAGCAGTCAAATGCCTATTAAACTTTCTTGACCCAAACCCTCACTATCTCCAACACACATGAACTCAGTCTCTCTCCTCTCTCAATACTCACACACACACAAGCATACACACACTTTCTCTTGGAACCCTTAAAGCTCCTTAGATCCTTTATAAGAAAGGTTTATTTTCTACAGCTAAGACTTGGCTTGGACAAAAGTCAGGGCACATATATTTGTGGACATCCATGAAGTCTATTTTATGCTATTCCTTCCTTTTGGCCTATGAATAAAGATTGCGTCTGGAAGAAGAATGAGACCAAAGAACCTTATAAAACTGCTCACCCCTCTTCCCCCTTGATCATATATTGAATCTCTGGTCTGAGAATCTGAAAAATGTCAGGAATGCATTGTTCCCTACGATTTAGCATTAGCAAGAGAGCTCTTTGAAAGGATTCTATTACATCTTTATGTCTTTGCACATAAACTTGGTCTTCTCTGAAAACTCAGTTCCAATTTGATTTGCGGTGAAAATCCCTACAGTTGTGGTAAGGATTCTAAGAGATGAAGACAGGAAACATCATTCAGCAGTTACGGTGTCGATAGCAGCATGCTAGGTGCTTTTCTAGACATGGGTGCCTTGGATGGTTTGGCATAAAAGAGGTCAAGATGCATCCTGTGTGTAGATGAGGCAGGTGACCAGCAAGGAGGAGGTGATGGAAGGGGAGGGAGGGGCAGAACCAGGGGAGATGGGCACAAGCTGGTTTGGAAGAATGCCCAGGAATGTCAGTAGAGTGGATGGTACACATAAAGGAAGAAACCTTGACCTGGGCATCCTAAGTTTCTCTCCCGTTCTTAATGAGCTCCCGAACTCTGTCTCATTGTCTCTGTGGGAACCTGAGTAGTATCGGATGACCCGGAAATCTCCCCTGGGCTCCCACTCATCTTATTATTTCTCTCTCTGCTTCAAACATCCTGGCCAGGCACATCCCACCTCAGCCCCTTGGCAGTTTTGTTCCTCCTGCTTTGAACGCTTTTTCAAAACTGTGAGAAGATCAATTGCTGTGGTCTTCAGTCCCCCAGTTAGTGGTACTGTGGTGTGGGAGCCCCAGCACCCTCATACAGATGTGCCGTGGTCTTCACAGAATAGCAGTACTTTCCTGTTGGTCTCTAATGTGTCCAGGAACTGAACCGAGTCCAGAAAGCAAAGAAGGCAAAGAGCAGGAGGAGCAGGTTGCTCTCCACCTACCAGCAGACACCCTTAAAAAAAAACTGAATGTGACAACCTAGAGGGGTGGGGTGGGGTGGGAAGTGGGAGGGAGGCTCAAGAGGGAGGGAATGTATGTATACCTTATGAGCAACAGAGATAGCATATTGAAAAGCAGAGACATGACTTTGCCAACAAAGGTCCATCTAGTCAAGGCTATGGTTTTTCCTGTGGTCATACATGGATGTAAGAATTGGACTGTGAAGAAAGCTGAGTGCCGAAGAATTGATGGTTTTGAGCTGTGGTGTTGGAGAAGACTTGAGAGTCCCTTGGACTGCAAGGAGAGCCAACCAGTCCATTCTAAAGGAGATCAGTCCTGGGGTTTCTTTGGAAGGAATGATGCTAAAGCTGAAACTCCAGTATTTTGGCCACCTCAGGCGAAGAGTTGACTCATTGGAAAAGACTCTGATGCTGGGAGGGATTGGGGGCAGGAGGAGAAGGGGACGACAGAGGATGAGATGGCTGGATAACATCACTGACTCGATGCACATGAGTTTGAGTGAACTCTGGGAGTTGGTGATGGACAGGGAGGCCTGGCGTGCTGTGATTCATGGGGTCGCAAAGAGTCGGACACGACTGAGCAACTGAACTGAACTGAACTGATGGCTGATCCATGTTCATGTACGTCAGAAACCGGCACAATTGCAATTATCCTTCAATTAAAAACAAATGAAGTTTTTAAAAATTGGAGTATAGTTGATTTACAATGTTGTGTTAGTTTCAGGTGTACAACAAAGTGAATCAGTTACACATATACATATATCCACTTTAAAAAAAAATTATTTTCCCATATAGGTCATTACAGAGTATTGAGTAGAGTTCTCTGCACTATGCACTAACTAGGTCCTTATTAGTTATCTATTTACATATAGTCATGTGTACATGTCAATCCCAGTCTCCCAGTTTATCCTTCCCTTTTCCCTTTCCCCCCATAGGTATGTTTTCTACATCTGTAACTCTATTTCAGCAGACACCCTTTTGTTAGGTGACATTTGTGGTCAATGGAAATGATCTTGAATTACTGCTAAACTTCATCTGCCAGGTGGCTACAGTGTCACGCACTTAGCTGGTCTGCCTGCCTAATTTAAATGAAGAATAAGCACTCTTATTAGCATAGAACACTTTGGTGCTTTTTTGAAAAGCTGAGGGTGGAGGAAGCCAGGCTCCACAGCAGTGGCTTTCAGTCCCACTCCCATTCAGAAGATGGGCCCATTCAGAGCTTGCCTGAGGGTGCTGTTTGGTAACTTCTGTGTTCTCCAAGCTGATTGCCAGCAGCCCCACTCTACTGAGATCCACTCAAAAGCAGTCCACAACCTGCACTTTTTGTCATGTGGGCTCCCAAGGAGCGGAAATTGCCCCCACAGCACTGTAAATGATGATCTCAAGGATCCTTCTCAGAGTGAGACAGAAAGATTTCTGGGTAGATGGGAAATTTTAAAGAATCTTTTCTCCCTCCTAATCATTAACACCACCACTACTATCATTTCCATAATCATCTTTATAATTATTTGAAGTGGAAAGGAAGCAGGGTACCTGCTTAATGAAAAATAGATGGGGAAAAAATAGAAACTGTGAAGATAGGTGATTGAATAGCCTCTCAGAAATGCACACCATCGAATGTGATTAAGGAGCACTGGAGGGCATTCTTAGGCCCCCTAGAAACTTTTCCAACTGAAACTTGCCTCTCGTCTTCTAACACCTTTTGCTCCAGTCAAACTGAATCTCTGATTTCTTACCAAAAAGACTCCCCGATTACCTACCTCTGTGACTCTGCTTCTGTTTTGCCTCCTTCACTCCGACGACAGAATCCTCCATCTGTCTCCTCTTTAGAACTTCCAAAAGGCCCTATTTGAATCTCTCTTGGAGCTTTTGTTATTGTCTGCCATAGATAGATAGATACAGATATAGATATATTGATAGATAGAAATAGATAGATAGTTTTTTTCCTTCTACTAGATTAACTCCTTGAAAGATATTCTTTGCATTCTTCTCCGCATCTCCCTTGCCCAAGTCATCAGGCATGTGCTTTGAAGAGAGTAGGTGTTCCTAAATGTCTGTTGAAAAATGAGAAGCCAGAAATTTACAAACTCACTTTTTTTAATAGACATAAGTCAAGTGGAAAGGCTTGGGAGGAGCAATACCAGTTGTAGCAGAGCCTACTATTATTCCCAAAACATCTTTTGTCTCCTTCCTGGACACACGGGCAAATAACACTTATCTATTTCGCAGTTCAGAGGAGATCTGGTAATTAAGTTTTGGAAAATGGCATGTGAGCAGAAATGCTGTGTCCCACCTCAAGACCTGGCCCCATAAACCTGCATACATGACCCTTCATTTTCTTCCCCTTCTGCCAGCTTGATGAAGGTTAGCATGGCAGTCTTGGAAATCACAGCTTGGAGATGGCAAAGCCATAAGTTAGAAGGAAACTGAGTTCTTGAATCATCACATGGAGAGAAGTCCCTCAGCAAGCAGTAATACCATTTAGAGATTTTGTGTAAGAAATAAATGGCTGCCATATTTGAACCATTACCCAGTTTGGGGTTTATTTGTTACATTAGCTAGAATTCCCTTAACCGATGTAATAGGTTTTATTGTTTCCAGAAAAAAAAGTCCAAAAAATAGCATTCTTGGTGTACATAAGTAAACTGGTTTCCCACTTTGGGCACCAATATGCACCCTTTTCGGAGAAGGCGATGGCACCCCACTCCAGTACTTTTGCCTGGAAAATACCATGGACAGAGGAGCCTGGTAGGCTGCAGTCCATGGGGTCGCCAAGAGTCAGACACGACTGAGCGACTTCCCTTTCACTTTTCACTTTCATGCATTGGAGAAGGAAATGGCAACCCATTCTAGTGTTCTTGCCTGGAGAATCCCAGGGACAGGGGAGCCTGGTAGGGTGCTGTCTATGGGGTCACACAGATTCGGACACGACTGAAGTGACTTAGCAGCAGCATGCCCCCTTTTGGGCTTCCCTGGTGACTCAGCAGCAGGCTACAGTCCATGGGATTACAAAGAGTCAGTCATGACTTAGTGAATAAGCAACAATAACAGCAAATTCCTCCTTTTCAGTCTGGTTGTGGAGGGAGGTATTTAAAGATCACTCCATTTCCAGACACATGCTCATCCAGCAATGCCCCCACCCGATGAAAGGAAGTGTGACAGTTTGGGGTCACTCTTCCTAGAAGCTGCCACACCAAGATGCTGTCCCAGTTTCTGTAGCAAATGCAAAGAAGGTTCCTGCTACTGTGGACAGGGAGAGTTTATGGAGATGGGTAAGAATCATGACAAAAATTTCTATTGTAGGAATCATAAAACCCAATTCTTTTTGATATAGACCTACAGAACACACTTGTAATGTTTGGGAAAAGGAGGAAAACTCTGGCTGAAGCAGGTACCACCTGAAACTATTGGACTTCACCAAAGTGTCGTGCTCTTCAAAGAGCTCTCACTGCTACAACCTGCACAGTGTAATCGTCCCAGGAAACATACTTCATTGTTCTTTGCTGTCTTATGGATTAAAGTCTGAACTCTTTAAGGCCCTCCCTGATCTGACCTCAGTTTTTCTTTCCAATCAAATTGATATTTATCCCATAAGCTGTATTCCTTCCACTCTTTTTCTCAGGCTCAGCACCATCACAGACATACACGTATAAGGTTACATCACATATGTATAAGGTTACATGTGTAAGGGTAGTAAACATGTATGTATATTATACAAGGACATATAAGTTCTATAAAACCTTAGTCAAGACAGATGAGGTGGACTTCCCTGGTGGCCCAGTGGTTAAGAGTCTGCCAGGCAATGCAGGGGACACGGGTTCGATCCCTGGTCCAGAGGCTTCGCTATGCCACGGAGCAACTAAGTCTGTGCACCACAACGACTAAGCCCACGTGCCACCACATCGAGAGCCCATGTGCCCTAGAGCCCGTGCTCTGCAACGAGAAGCTATTGCAATGAGAAACTCGCTCACTGCAACTGGAGAAACCCCGTGTGCAACAACAAAGATGCGGTGCTGCCACAAAACCCCCAAAAGACAGGTGAGATTACCCTAGAGTGACAAATTAGGCCCCAAATCCCAGTAGCTTAGTGTGTGAAAGGTTTCTGTTTTGCTTCTGCTGCACATCCACTGTAGGGGTTGTGTTGCGTGTTTGGGTTAGAAGAGGCACTCCTCCTGCACACCAGCACTCAAGGTACCCAGGCGGATGGCCTTTCTACCACTTTAGCTGCAGCACCTGCGATGGGCAGCCTTCTCTTACTGCAGCAGGAGGGGAGGGGACCCAATAAACTCAGCACTTTCACACCTACTTCAGTTACAGGGCAGGGAAATAGATGAAGCAAATGTAATATCAAGTAAGCATCAGTGTCCTGGTCATTCTTCCAGGAAGCCTCCCTGGTTCCCTCCATCTGCAAATGATGTCTCCTGTGTCTGAATTCTGGTAGCAGTATATGTGCCCCTCCCTTCTAACAGTTATTTTCTGTATTGTATGGATACACACACACACACACACACACACACACACACACACATCCATATCTATATAAAATAGAAATCACTTGCTACATGTCAGACTCCCTGCTGTTTACATTTTTTACCTCGTTTAAATCCTTATAATAATTCTATTATGTAGAATATTTATGTAGAGGTAGTTACTCTTATTGTCTCTGACTTACAAGAGAGGAAACACAGAAAGGCTAAGTATTCTAACAAGATTCTAGCTCCGCCAGCTGACTTCCACAGCGCATGCTCTGAACTACCCTGCTGTATTACGTCTTGTCTTTTGAACTTCTTTATTAACAGAAGGTCAGCTATAAAATGGTCTCATTTTGTTTTTTTCCCATAATGTCAAGTACAGGTTTAGGTGCATAAAAGGTCTTCAGGAAAGTATTGCCCACAATTAGTCCCTTTTCTAATCAAGATCGTTACCATGTCTGCGTTTAGTAGTTTCACTTTCTGCATTGCTGGATTGCTTCTAAGGTCATCAGGAAGCATTTTAGGAGATGCAATTGTTTCTCCTTAAAAAGCTACAGGTCTTTAAGAAGATAGAAGGGGGTCTTTGGGGACATCTAGGGGACAGCAAGACAGAAGACAGCAGAAGTTAAGGTAAGGCACTCAGGAAACACTTGAGCCACTTTATTTATATTGTGTTTGATTTCGTGCTTAAGAGACTGTTAAATTGCAGCAGGGAAGTGTGGCTCCTCAGTCTATTTGGTCTTCATTTGAGTCCCCAAACTCCGTAAATAAATCCAGATCCCCAGAGAGGACTTTCCTTTGCTTAAATGTGAATTTCTGGTAAACCGTAATCCCCTTCCACTGGCTGTGAGCCTTCTACAAACTAAATTTAGAAAAATTAAATTACAGCCCAGCAATGCAGCTCCCTAAATGAATGTATAGGACAAAGTACCTGAAAACACTGGGGAAAAGGTTCTTCAGAGGGAAGTGGCAGGGACCCTAGATCAATCTCACACATCTGCAGTCAGAAAGGCAGTGATCTAGTTCATTTAGAAAGAAACAGGACTGTGTAAACCAATTTAGAAGCATCAGAGCAATGATCTGGGAGAAGAGGCTCATTCTAATTATGACTTTGTGTTCCAACCAGGCATGAAAGAAATCACAGTAAAATCTATTCCAGAGGAAAGCATTCCCCAATGAGGCAGTGTCCGATGTCTTCTGTACGGTGAGGGCCAGTGAGTCAGGGGGGAAAACTGCCAGAAAAGGAGCTTTGATGACTAACAAAGAGGGACTGTTCTCATGTTTTGATGGAAAAATTGGTGTGATCTCAGGAATTAATAAGGAATTATCAGCCTCTGCTTGGATGTTTTATCCTAAATGTGGGGACTTCTATGTATTTAAATGGGAGGGGCTGGTGGCACCAGAAGTTATCCAGAGAAGAGAGAGGATGAAGTGGTACTTTGTCATTAACCCACCCACAGGATTGTTCTGTACTACCCAGTGAATGGTAATATGTCCAAGTCATCTTAAAATGCACAGCAGACCTTGACTCTAAGTATTTTCTGGTCTTAAAAATTTTTTCCTGTTATTTTACTAGTGACTGGAGATCTCTGGTTTAAAAGGCAAATGCAGTTGGATGTTGGAATTTAAAGGAGAATGTTTTCATGAAAATGGATATGATTTGGGAAGAAAAGGAAGGCTGACAAATCAGTGTTTTGTGTCCATCTTGGCCTTTCAATAACCAATGTTGTGATTGGACTGGCCCTTGTGGTTCTTGTTATAATTGGAAGGTATTCGTCAGCAATAACTATCAGGAAACTTTGAAAAAATAAAGATTTATTAGTCAACAGGAGCTAGAAATTATACCGCACACCTGGAAGCACACACAGCATAGTCAGGAGTAAGGGGAGAGCGAGAGAAAGAGAGAGAGAAGACTGGCTTGGAGTTCTCCGTTTTTATTGGGCTCAAGGGTGGTAGTCTTGTGTTTTGAGGATTCTTTATTGGGTGGTGCCTTGGGTTTTGAGGACTCTTTATTGATGAATCTAAAACACAAGAGTGGGAAGAGAGGGGAAAAAAACAAGCAGCCCAATGGGTCAGTTACAAAAACCAACCAAGAAAAGTCAGTGAGCTGGCCTGGCTCTTCATCTCGTTCATAGCTGGCAATGTGTTATTGGAGGCTGCCATCTTTGAAATGGTCTTCTCTTTGAAGTGGATGCCTCTGTAATCAAAGCCTATGTCAGGTACTTGCATTACAAGAAAGAAAAAAAATCCCACCAACTGTCAGGGTTTACGCTACAATCAGGTTCTTAGTATATTCGTTTATTCAACAAACATTTGTTGGGTCTTGAAATAGACCAGGGATTGCTCCAAGCACTGGGAATGTTGTGGTGAACAAAACAAAGTCCTTTCACTCATAGACTTTATATTCTGGAGAGAGAGTTTGATAATAAACAACAGACAGACAAAGTAATAATTGTGTAATTTCTTACTGAGATAATTGCTATGAAGAAAATAAGCAATGCTGTAGTCTGTTCTGGCTATTATAACAAAATACCATTAAAATACGGTATAAAAATACTGTAGACAGTGCAGCTAATAATTAACGCCATTTATTTCTCACAGTTCTGGAGGCTGGGTGTCTAAGATCAAGGTGCTAGCAAATTTTCTGTCTGGTGAGAGCCCACTTCCTGGGTCATAGATGGCCATCATCTCTCTGTGTCCTTCTGTGATGGAAAGGGAACAAACAAGCTCTCTGGGATCTCTTTCATAAAGGTTCTAATCTCATTCATGAGAGCTCTGCACTCAGGATCTAATCACCTCCCAAAGGCCCTAAATCTTAATACTATCATGTTGGGGAAGAGATTTCAGCACATGAATTTTAGGAGGACAGACTCTATCTATAGCACAGAGTGAGGAACTATAAAGTATTTCAGGTTTCTATTGCCTTGTAACAAATTATCCCAACATTTAGTGGTTTTAAACACAATATTTAGTGGTTTTATTATTTGTCATGATTCTGTGTGTCAAAATTTGGGAAGGGCTCAGGTGGCTGGTTTTTCTGCTCCATGTAGCATCAGCTGGGGTCAATCATTTGGTCACATTCAGTTGGCAGCAGACTAGGCTGAAAGATCCAAGAATATATTCCTTTTTTTGTATGGTTCGTTTGTTTCCTCAAAGCTCATCCATGTGTCTTCTTTCTCTATATGGTATTCAATGGTCCAGTTTGATCTTTACAGCAGTTTGTCTCCCCAGAGAAAACAAAAGCAGAAGCTCCCAAGACTCTCATTAGTCCTGAATGGGCACCCTGATATCTACTGTGTGTTTCATTGGGCAAAGTAGGTCACAAGATGAGCCCAGACTCAAGGATGGAAAAATAGACTCCACCTTCTGATGGGCAGAATCCATGGCAGCCATCTTTGGAAACTGTCTAGTACTGAAATTGGCTGAGATAGAGGGAGCATGTTGTGGTAGATAAAATGATCTTAGGAAATGACATTTGAACAAAGACCTGAATGAAGCAAGAGGTTGAACCAGGGCAAAGATGGGGGCAGGGTGGTATGCTCCAGACCAGGGTTTCCCAACCTCTGGGATCTAATGCCTGATGATCTGAGGTGCTGATATAATAATAGAAATAAAGTGCATAATAAATATAATGTATTTGAAACCATCCTGAAACCTCCTGGTCTATGGTAAAATTGTCTTCCACAAAACTGTTCCCTGGTAACAAAGTTAGGAGATGCTGCTAATAGGTTAAGTAGACAGTTGACATAGACAGAGATACAGTCAGATTACCAGGAACTTTGAATTTCGTGTCTTTTTATTTTACTACAAATAGAATGAGAAGCTCTTGTAGAAGAGTAAAATGAAATGGTGTTTGTACCAGAAGGATCACACTGGTTGATGTGTGGAAAATGGATGAGAGGAAAAGAGTAGAGGTAGAAAGAGACCAGCAGGGAGGGTTCCTCAGTCATCCAGGTGGGATGATGGTGACTTAGCATAGACTAGTAGTGATGGAGGTATCAGATTCTGGGTATATTTTCAAGTTAGATCCAGCAAGATTTGTCAACAGATTGGATATAGAACTGAGATAAAGGGCAGAATTAAGGCTTACTAGAAGGCGATGGCACCCCACTCCAGTACTCTTGCCTGGAAAATCTCATGGATGGTGGAGCCTGGTGGGCTGCAGTCCATGGGGTTGCGAAGAGTCAGACACGACTGAGCGACTTCACTTTCACTTTCAAAATATTTGATCTAAATAGCTGTGTTAATCATGGGACCATTTCCTGGAATAGAAAAGACATAAGAGGAGCAGNAGCCTGGTGGGCTGCAGTCCATGGGGTTGCGAAGAGTCAGACACGACTGAGCGACTTCACTTTCACTTTCAAAATATTTGATCTAAATAGCTGTGTTAATCATGGGACCATTTCCTGGAATAGAAAAGACATAAGAGGAGCAGGTTTGGGGTAAGGAGCAGTAAACTAAAAGAGCTCTGTTTTAGATATTTTAAGTTCAAGGTGACTATTAGATATCAAAATGCAGATTTTAGTTTAGTGGACACATGGCTCTAGAGTTCAGGGGAGAGGGGAAACTGAAGACATAAAATTGGGAGTCATCCATGTACAGCTGGCACTTAAAGCCAAGAAACTGGGACAACTCTGGGGGCCCAGTGGTTAAAATTTCACCTTCCAACGTAGGTTTTATACGTCATCAGGAAGATAAGATCTCACATGCAATGTGGGAGATGCTGGTTCAATTCCTGAATTGGGAAAATCCCCAGAGAAGGAAATGGCAACCCACTCCAGTGTTCTTGCCTGGAGAATTCCGTGGGCAGAGAAGCCTGGTGGGCTATAGTCTATGGGATCTCAAAAAGAGTTGGACACGACTGAGCTACTAAACAAGAGCAACAAAATTAAGGGGAGGGGAAATATATATCATGTTGATGACAAGGACTTCAAAATCACATGAAAAAATTCTTAGACAAAATAAAAGTCTTAAAAAAATAATAAAACCAAGAAACTGAATAGGACCTGGGATTCTCAACTTTCAGAGATCAGGAGGAGGAGGGGCAGCCAAAGAGACAGAAAAGGAGTGAGCAGTGAAGGAGAAACAGCAAGAGAGTGATGCCCTGAGGGGCCAAGGAAGGAGGGTGCTTCATAAATATGGCAGCACTCTCGCAAGTTGCCGGTGTTGGTCATGTAAGGTGAGGACCGAGATCTCTTGGCTTTGGCCAGTCCAGAAATCTTGGGCAACCATGATGAGAGCAAGTTCAGTGGAGTATTAAGGAAGGAAGAATTGATGAGAAGGTAGAGGCAGCTGATACAGACAACTCTTTCAAAGACTTGCTTAAAAGGGAACGAAGAAATGGGTCAATAGGGGATATGAATAGGCAAGGTTTTAAGTTGTTTTTTTTCTTTTTAAGATGGACAATATTCAAGCATGTTTTTACACTGATGGGAATATACATCACTAATGGGGAGAAATTTCTATTTCAGGGAAAGAAGAAGATACTTGCAGAAACCAAGTCTTTTAAAGGCAAGAGCTATGGATTCCAGTGCCCAAGAGGAAGGGTTAGCTTGAAATAGAGGAGTAGATAGATGTAGATTCAAATGGCTTGGTTGATATGCTGGTTAAACTGCAAGAAAGTTCTTTAGTTGTTTTGGTTTCTCTGTGAAAGGAGGAAGAAGGCCATTAGCTGAAGGTTAGGTGGAGGTGCTAGAGATTTTTTGGAGAGAGGAGAATGTTTTAAAAATAGAATGGGAAAATTTATTGAGTAGAGAATGGGGTAGGATTCTGGGCCCATATGAAGTTAGCCAGTCAGTGTCAGTTGTTCAGCCATGTCTAACTCTTTGCGATCCTATGGACTGTTGCCCACTAGGCTGCTCTGTCCATGGAATGTTCCTGTCAAGAATATTGGAATGGGTTGCCATATCCTCCTCCAGGAGATCTTCCCAAGCCAGGGATCAAACCTGCATTTTCCATGCCTCCTGCATTGCAGGCAGATTCTTTACCACTTAGCCACCAAGGAAGCCAAGGTATGTGGTCATAAATTCATACATTTAAAATAAAATATGGTCATGTATTTTTCTCTAGCCATTTGGACCTGCTAAGGTACATGTATAAAGTAAATGGAGAATCGGTTTTAACCAAAAGTTTTCTTTTTTGCCATGTGGGTAAAAACAAGGCAGTAAGATGCTATTTTTTATGAAAATGATTGAGGAGTTTTAAAAATTTATCCAACATGCACTTATATATTAGCTCCTATGTACCACAAACTAAGTGCCATACAGTAACCTTTCTGATATTTACAACAATCTTATGACAAAGATACTTATTTCCCTCCATGAGATGATGAACTGAGGCCCAGAGGATTAAAGAACTTGTCTAAGGGCACACAGCTAGTCAGTGACAGAGCCAGGGCTAGAACTTGACAGTCTGACCCTGAGCCTGTGCTGTTCACCACTGTGATACTTCTCTAGAGGACTCACAGAAGAGAGAAACAGTAGGGATGGATCAGGAGGGAAGTGGAGACACAAAGTGAGGGATGGGCAGTGAAGAGTTTGTAGGGCCAGTGAAAATAAAGGTTTTGTTGGACTTAGGATAATAGAAGGTGAGCTGGAAAGATGAGAGGACGTAATCAGAGAGTGGACTGCTTCTTGAAATAGACATTTTGGAGTGGGTGGCTTTGTTGATCACATCAAAGTCTACAGCATGATTCTGGGAATGGGTAGCTGAGATAGGATGAGAAAAAAGACAATTGGAAGATAGAATTGAGAGGCCAGAGTGTTGGATGAGCTGTTTACTTTAGTAGCAAAGCCCCTGAGAATGCTGACAAATAGTGATGGAGAGAAAATATTGTCAAGCTAGCTGACTCTTCACTGCCTGAAGGGGTATGTCATGGAGGCTGGTAGGTGAACGCAACAGGGAAGGAGCAGGTAGATGTGCTTCCAGCAGGCTGAAAACTTTGCAAGAGGTGGGGGGCAGGGGTAGGATGGAATCAGTGGTCTTAGAAGGATCAGTAAGGATGCCTCCAGGAGAACACCAGTGATGACAGCAGAAGGCTTGAGGGAAACCACGTTCTCAGGGAAAGGTGGGGTTTAATAATGGAAGAGGCTGAGGACAGTGGGGTTTTGCTGCTGGCCAAGCATGAGTTTGAGAGGCACGCTGGAAGAACCTGGGGTTCGGGAAGGGCTGGCAGTTCTGAGTCACATCAGGAAATATCCAGAGATGTATAGAAATTAGATCACCTGGGAGGCTGGTACTCTTTTGTGTCGTCCAAGGAAATGAGATGGGTCCCGATAGTATTCTAGGAGTAAAGGATAATCAGTTCTAATTGTAGGCTTTTGCTGGGGCTTGGCCTCTGAGGTAATTCTTGCTGTGGGGTTGACAGTGCTCGTAGAAGATGAGTGCTGAGTCTGAGCAGGGGCACAGGTAGGCCAATATCACTGACACCAAAGCCAAGGGGCGGAGCCTTACCAAGGTCGAAAGAAACAGACCTTGGCTAAACGAAGCAAAGGTGAACTTATTGCAGGGTTATCAAGAGACCACAGGACGACTGAAACCTAGAGAGCCCAGCTGGGAGATGCGCAGGAGTAAATGGAACCCTGATGGACAGGGGGTACTGTGATACCAGTTTTGTAGCAGGAACAGTCTAGTGAACACATCACCATTTTGATGAATGTTCTCGCAGTATCATTCATGTAAGAGGCACTCACTCAAGGCTCAAAGTTCTGGGAGAATAACTTATTAATCAAATTTAGATCAGTGGCTCTTTTGGTCAGAATCAACTAAGCAACACCATATCAAAAAGCCGTATCTCAGTGACTTAACCAACGTGACTTAATTTCTTGTTCAGTCTTGTAAGTAAGCAGGAGGCTCCGCTCCAGTTGGTCACCCAGAGATTCAGCCTGAGAGAGGTCATTCTGGTTGCAATGTCTTGGTATATGTCTTCAGAGCTTGCTGCAGAAGAGGAAAAAAGCAAGAGGGTCACACACTAACTCTTAAATGCTCCAGCCTGGAAATGACACACCTTCCGCTCACACTTATTGGCCATAATTAGTCACATGACTCTGCTTAGGTGGAAGCAGGGGGCTGCTGCTGCTGCTAAGTTGCTCAGTCATGTCTAATTCTTTGAGACCCCATGAACCACAGCACACCAGACCTCCCTGTCCATCACCAATTCCCTGGATTCACCCAAACTCATATCGAGACAGGGTGCTCAGGGCTGGTGCACTGGGATGACCCTGAGGGATGGGATGGGGAGGGAGGTGGGAGGGAGGTTCAGGATAGGGAACACACGTACACCCATGGCTCATTCATGTGAATGTATGGCAAAACCCACCACAATACTGTAAAGTAATTAGCCCCCAATTAAAATAAATAAATTAAAAAAAACCAAAACACTCATGTCCATTGTGTCAGTGATGCCATCCAACCATCGCATCCTCTGTCGTCCCCTTCTCCTCCTGCCCTCAATCTTTCCCAGCAACAAGATATTTTCAAATGAGTCAGCTCTTTGCATCATGTGCCAAAGTATTGGAGTTTCAGCTTCATCAGTCCTTCCAATGAACACTCAGAACTGATCTCCTTTAGGATGGACTGGTTGGATCTCCTTGCAGTCCAAGGGACTCTCAAGAGTCTTCTCCAACACCACAGTTCAAAAGCATCAATTCTTCTGCACTCAGCTTTCTTTATAGTCCAACTCTCACATCCATACATGACTACTGGAAAAACGTGGTATTTAGTGAGCAGTAAATATCCTGCCCATAGGTTATTCTGAAGCAGGAAGAAGGAAGTGAGTACTATATCCAAGGTCTTCAGACACCAAATTCACCACTTTTTCTAAACACTTCACTGCCTCCTTTGAACACGACTGAAGCGACTTAGCACGCGCGCGCGCACACACACACACACACACACACACTGCCTCCTAATGGATTATAGGTATGTGGGTAGGTGGATGGGTGGGGAGGCATGCATGAGAGACTACTTTATATTTGTACCTTCTTATTTCTTTCCAAAAATACTTAACACAGTGTTGGAGCACAGAGAATACACTTGAAATTTCTTTTTGACTGATAGATTGATTGATACATAGCATAAAAGTTTAATCACAGTGAAATAGCCAAAACCTCCACATCACATAAATTCAATTCAACCAACCCTTGAGAACGAGTCTGTACCACACATCAATTACTGGCATTAAAGAGAAACAACAGAGCTCTAATCAGAGGAATAAGAGGGCAGAAATCTTAAGAAAGAATATTATTTCTTTTCTTTTGGTGATTAAGGAACGCCTTCATTTCTTTGGAAGAAAGAAACAACATTAAGGAATAAAAATAAAGTTTAAAGTAATGAAATCGATGGCCAAGGTAGAAGGACCATCCTTTAGCTCCAATAAACACATTTTGAGAGCCATCACATTTTATGTGATGACTTTTGTTTTCTGCCATATATGGTTTAAGTGGTTCATGATGATGATGATGATGATGATGACTATGAAGGTGACTATTTTGAGGGTAAGTATAAATACACTTTGGGGCTTCCCAGGTGGTGCCATGGTAAAGCATCTGTCTGCCAATCCAGGAGCCAGAGGAGACACGTGTTTCAACCCTGGGTGGGGAAGATCCCCTGGAGGAAGGCATGGCAACCCACTCCAGTATTCTTGCCAGAATNCACACACACACACACACACACACACTGCCTCCTAATGGATTATAGGTATGTGGGTAGGTGGATGGGTGGGGAGGCATGCATGAGAGACTACTTTATATTTGTACCTTCTTATTTCTTTCCAAAAATACTTAACACAGTGTTGGAGCACAGAGAATACACTTGAAATTTCTTTTTGACTGATAGATTGATTGATACATAGCATAAAAGTTTAATCACAGTGAAATAGCCAAAACCTCCACATCACATAAATTCAATTCAACCAACCCTTGAGAACGAGTCTGTACCACACATCAATTACTGGCATTAAAGAGAAACAACAGAGCTCTAATCAGAGGAATAAGAGGGCAGAAATCTTAAGAAAGAATATTATTTCTTTTCTTTTGGTGATTAAGGAACGCCTTCATTTCTTTGGAAGAAAGAAACAACATTAAGGAATAAAAATAAAGTTTAAAGTAATGAAATCGATGGCCAAGGTAGAAGGACCATCCTTTAGCTCCAATAAACACATTTTGAGAGCCATCACATTTTATGTGATGACTTTTGTTTTCTGCCATATATGGTTTAAGTGGTTCATGATGATGATGATGATGATGATGACTATGAAGGTGACTATTTTGAGGGTAAGTATAAATACACTTTGGGGCTTCCCAGGTGGTGCCATGGTAAAGCATCTGTCTGCCAATCCAGGAGCCAGAGGAGACACGTGTTTCAACCCTGGGTGGGGAAGATCCCCTGGAGGAAGGCATGGCAACCCACTCCAGTATTCTTGCCAGAATAATCCCATGGACAGAAGAGCCTGGTGGGCTACAGTCTATGGAGTCACAATGAGTCAAACATGACTGAGCAACTGAGCACACAAATCACATTAGCTGACAACCACCGGCAATGTTGCTAGTGTTCAAGGGCAAATCCACTCTTGCTTCCAAGTTCAGCCCCACATCCCTGCTCTCCTGTTGTATCACACTCTCTCTTCCATCAGACATTTAACTTCTCCTTATGGTAATTTTTCCACATGTTTTCTTTGTGGACTGAATGCTGAAGCTGGGAGATGCTGGTGCACCTCCTTCCAGGACAATGATTGTCACCCTTTAGAGGACTCTGTTAATCTCCTGGAGGTCTTGTTGAAACACAGGTTCTTGGGCTCCACTCAGTGGAAAGTTTACCACTCAGTGGGTCTAGGGTGAGGCCTGAGAATGTGAATTTCTGAGAATTCTCATTTCCCTGATGTTCAGAGTTAAATAGTGTGCCCCATCACTGCCCACCCCATTCCCACTCCCAACCCATATCCACCCAGAACTTCAGAAAGTGACCTGATTTAGAAGCAGGGTAACCGCAAATGTAACTAGCTGTGATGATGTCATACTGGATTAGTGTGGGCCCTAAATTCCATATGAGGTGTCCTTATAAGAAGAGAAGGGACACAGACGCAGAAATACGGGGAGAAACCCAGGCGATGACGGAGGCAGAGGTTGAAATGATGCATCTGCAAGCCAAGGAACACCAAGGACTGCCAGCAACCACCAAAAACTGGGAGGAGAAAAGGAAGGGTGCTTTTCCTCAGAAGGCTTCAGAGGCGGCATGGTTTTGCCAAAAACTTGATTTCAGATTCTGTCTTCCAGAACCAAGAGAGAATAAATTTCTGTTCTTTAAGTCACCTCAGTTTGTGCTAATTTGTTACGGCAGCCCTAGGAAACTGATAAAGCAGGAGGTGCTGATGCTGTTGGTCTGGGGATCACAACTTGAGAATCACGGTTCTAGGGAAAAAGGAAAGAAGGCCAAGTACCTTTCCATACAAAAATATAGAAGAATTTTAGTAATAAAACATTTTTGTGAAAAAAGAACTTCTAATCTGCTTTCTTTTCTTTTGGGTTCTGTAGTGGACTTGTGCTGTTTTGAGGTTGCCCCACAGCACCTTGATGGTGCTAGTGGTAAAGAACTTGTCTGCCAATACAGTGGATGAAAGAAATGCAGGTTCGATCCTCGGGTTGAGAAGGTCCCCTGGAGGAGGGCATGACAATCCACTCCAGTATTCTTGCCTGGAGAATCCCATGAACAGAGGAGCCTGGTGGGCTACAGTCCATAGGATTGCTAAGAGTTGGACACGACTGAAGCGACTTAACACACACAAAGCAGCTTTCATTGCTTTTGGGAGTTGCCACTGAAATGGTCACTCTAGGAGACTTAACTCTGAAGCCAGGTCCTTTCTGTCCGTGACCTAATGCAGTCGGAGCATGGCATATGATCAACGCTTAGCCAATCACACTCTTCTCTCGGACTTTGAATTGTAAACAAGAGATGCAGGTACAAACATACAGCATTGATTTCCAGCCCACTGACCAGACACCTCTATGAGATGGTGTCATGGTTTGGTTGCATACCTCTCTAGGGAATCCCGCCCATTTGTAGTCCAGTTCTTCAGCTTTCTGGAGATTCTGTGAGTCCCCAGTATCCTTTCGGTAAATCCCTTTTAAATTATCAAGTCAGTTTCTGTTGTTGGCAATTAAAGAACCTAAACCAATAGAGAGAATCTGTTGTCTTCATATCTGTCCTTGAAGTGGGCTACACTTAGTTGGGTTGGCAAGGAATGAGGACTAAAATTTTTACTTCAAATTTCCTATCATTCAAACATAAAATTGTTTTCAGTTAAAAGATCTTGGGTTCCCCCTCCCTAATTACAAAAGTAGTGTAAATGTTGCAACATTTGTAAAGTTTTTTCTTCTTAAAAAAATATTTTTGCTTGACTTGCCATTGATTAAAATGTCATTGTATATGACATTATATAGCTAATAATAATAATAGAAGATAAAATCTCAGTTAGCTAAAGGGCTTTCCCTGATAAAGGAACATACATATTAAGAGGCTGTCTAAAGAGACCACAGTACTGGTGAACATGTGGCCACTTTATGTTGAGGAGTGGGAATTTTCTCTCTGCCACCGTTTTGGGGCAAGTTAATACTGAATCCAGCTTCATCATCAGCCTCAAGACTTGTCTTAAAAATCTCATTTATATTAACTCCAGATACACTCTTAGAGTTTAAGACTGGATGTTAGATGCACAGTTATTTGTGGTGTCTGTGTATTCATATGTACTCACAGCTTTTCTTCCCTGAGTTGTGAATCAGTTCCTGTTTGTGATGCCATCTGCTTTCTCCACTTAAGCTACTTTGTGTTACTTTCCAAAATTGGCTTCAATAGCTTCCTCTCTGACCTGGGATTCGGGTTCCCGAGAAGGACAATAATATATATTTTTGCAACTGTCAGAGACATTATGCCAACTTTCCCTCTTGATCAATGCACTAATGCATTAAAACAGTCCCAGCTGGGTTTTCACATCTGCTGTTTGCTTACAAATGCCTCCCCCCTGCTCTGCACTAAATCACAGGTGTTCAAGTCAAACTGGACTCTGAGGAGTCCTCCCCAGACCCACCTTTTCCTTCCAAGGAATCCAAGCCAAGCTTTTCTGAATCTCCCAGCAATATGTCCACTGCACAGGAAATCGTCAAAACTTTCCACCACTGTTCTTGCAAATATGAAATGCTACCTTTTAAAAATTAAAAAGGTAAGGAAGTATCTCCCAAGGTTCAACCTGAGTTTAGAAAATCCATTATAATGAAAAGAGAAGAAGGCGGACTTTTTTTTCTTTATTGCTTATAGTTAGTGGCATTGATAGATCATGGCAGAACCATCTGCAATATGGCCAAATAATTTCACTGGAGAGGATTTTATATAGCTACAGCTAAAATTCAATGAACTGATTCAGAAGACTCAGTATAAAATATAACAGTGACTTCGAGTGCCAAATCAATTTGGGGGCTTGAAGGGATGGGAGAGCTGTTCATTCCCTCCCCCTTCATGGACGTGATTTTAACTGGAATCGTAAATTCAGAGGCATCGGCATGGCCAGGCAGAGGGTTACAGCAGGTGATTTAAGAGACCTGTCACGAAAAATCAGCAAGTGGTTACAAACACCAATGCTTAGAGGAGCATGTGACTCTGAAGTATGGCCCCAAGAAAAATCTAGAAGCATATCCTTGAGGACAAATTAGGAATTAGCCATCAGGTAGTTAGGGTTTCAGGTTTGCAATGTGAATCAGGTCAATAGCTGATTTTCTACCTCACTTTCCTCACTAGGAGTAAGGGGGATGGATCAAAGTACTGGTTTTCGAAATTTTGTTTTGTCTTTTCAATACAGGAGGCTTTTATCAATGAATTCATCTTACTGGGCTGAAGGTTTGATGTGCTCCTCTAGGTCCATAGCTGCTATTGACAGAACGTTTGTGATCCCCCAAGATTCGTATGCTGAGACCTCATGCCCAGCATGATAGTGTTTGGAGGTGGGCTTTGCGAGGTGATTTGCTCATTAGCAGCCCCAATGAACAGCATTAGGATCCTTATAAAAAGGAGAGGAGGTATGAGATTTCTGTCTCTGTTCTCCACCGCCTCCTTGAGGACACAAGGAAAGGTAGCCATCTGCAAGCCAGGAAGAGTTCTCTCACCAGACCCTGGATCTGTCAGCACTTTGATCTTGGACTTCCCAGCCTCCAGAACTGTGAGAAATGCATGTTTGCTGTTTAAGCTCCCAGTCTATGGGCAGTTTTATTACAGCAGCTTGTATGGACTAATACATCTTCTTTCTTCACCCTGCCCTGAGCTGTGGGATGCCGAGGACCACATCATCAAACCCTCCTGCTTCTATTCAGCTCCAGCCAGTTGGAGTAGCCAGCAGGCGACTGAAGGATGGGAGGAGACAGAGATCAAGTCAGCTCTGTCCCCGCCAGGCCCTAGGTTGGCAGTGGCTGGTGCCCCTCTGCCTCAGCCACACCTCTCTGTTTCTCCCTGGGGGTTCCAGAACCATCCCATCCTTACCCCTTTAGACATGCAGAGCAATTGCTGCTGCCCACCATCCCTTAGGGGTTTCCTTTAATCCTACTCACACCTTTATAAATAACCTCTTCACTAAATTCTCGATTGCCTCCATAGAAATGTGATGTTTCTTTCCTGCTGGGACCAACGTACACACATATTTCTTAGGTGAAAGAGAAGAGAGAAGAGCGACTCTGATTGTAGCTGTGTCAGGCACTCTGGCCCTGCCCACGGTGCACCCCATCTCCATGTGCCTCATAGTATCCTGAAGGGAGAAACTTCCGAGATGTTCTTCCAAGTCATCATTGGGCCTGCTTTACCCAATGAAATCAAATATCCTGAGCCCCTATATTAATCTATTCACTTATTCAGCTATCTTTAGTAGAACACCTCAGTGAGGCAGATTCTGTGCTAGGTTCTGAGGTTAAGAGATAAATAAGCTGGGGGCTAACACACATTCTGAAAACACACAAGTCAAATACTAAAAATTCAGGTTCTTGTCTTTACCTGCACTGAAGCCTAGAAAGTCCCCTGAGGTCGAAGGAAGGCTCCACCTCTGAGCAAGAACCGTAAATCATGCTGTAGGACCCAGCTTCTCCTGAGAGACGAGGTCAGAGGCAGAAGGGTGAGACAGAGGAGGTTTTTTCTCCAGATGCTACCAGGGACGCAGGCATGGACTCCCCAGGGCTCTTGGCTCAGGTGGATGGCTGCTTTAGAAACCTGCAGATCCACAAAAACAGAATGGTGGGCTGCAGGGTGCGTGGGCGGTGCGGAGAACCAGAGAGCCAGGCTCATGCTGGGTGTGAGCCAAAGGCACCACGCATGTGCCAGCGCCAGTCCACTGCCGTGGCTTCTCCTCACCTGGGGAAGCGAGGAGGGACAGTGTCCACCCTGCTGGGAAGAGGCAGGAGTGGCCCTCACCTTCTTCAGCCGCACGAGGTGGGAGAGGGAGCCTGCCGGAGCGCCTCCCCCGTCACAGATGACAGCGCAGCTAGTCCAGTCTCTGCCTTCCGCTGACGAGCCACTCACTGTCTTCACTCTCTGCACCTGTAAAGGCCGTTCCTAACCCCACATCAGAGGAGGGATATGCAGATGCACATAATTTTTTTAAAGTAATTAATGAATTAATACAGGAAGAGTGGAAAGGGGGAGTGGGACGAGTTGGGAGATTGGGACTGACATGTATTCACTGCGGCTGCTGCTGCTAAGTCGCTTCAGTCGTACCCGACCCCGTGTGACTCCATAGACGGCAGCCTATCGGGCTCTGCCGTCCCCGGGATTCTCCAGGCAAGAACACTGCCATGTGTAAAATAAATAACTTGTGGGAACCTGCAGGATAGCACAGTGAGCTCAGCTTGGTGCTCTGTGGTGCCTTAGAGGAGTGGGATGGGTGCAACTTGGGGTTTGGAGGGAGATCTAAGAGGGAGGGGATATATACATACATATATAGCAGATTAGCTTCATTGTACATCAGAAACGAACACAACATTGTAAAACAACTATATATATGCAAAGGGCTTAGAACAGCGCCCCTATCTTGTAAGTGCTGTACAAATGTTAATTCTTATTACTCCTCATAGGAGAGTGTGCTAAGTTGCTTCATCGTGTCCAGCTCTTTCCGACCCTATGGACTGTAGCCAACCCGGCTCCTCTGTCCATGGGATTCTCCAGGAAAGAACACTGGAGTGGTTTCTGTGCCCTCCTCCAGGGGATCTTCCCAACCCAGGGGGTGAACGCATGTCTCTTATGTCTCCTGCATTGCAGGCAAGTTCTTTACCACTAGTGCCACGTGGGAAGTCCTATTACTCCATACCACTCTGCTATTTTCATTTACTAGTGACTCAGTTGTAAATAAAAAATACTTCAGGATGACCCCTGAGTTAAGTGGACTTGGAGGTTGGAATTTGGCTCATGAGCTTGAGCACAAGGTTGGAAGGGAAAGTGGAGCTTCTCGGAGTAAGACAAATACTGGACCGTCAGCTGTGTTCAGGCAGCTCTGTGATGTTGGCAAGAGCTCACCCTCTCATACCCTTAGTTTTTGCATTTATAAAATGGACAGTACTGAGAGCATTTCCCTCTGAGGGTTTTGGCGGGACTTAATGCAAATCATTCCTCTCTTTTTCATTTGCTCAATCATTCATTTATTCAATAAACAGATTTCCCCCCACCAACCCAGATGTGTTTATTAAAGTAGCAAACTTGTGTCTCACTCTGGGAGTGGAACTCAGGCATATGTCATGGTCCTTCAAGGCCTCTCGCTAAGTGAAAGTGAAAGTAAGTGAAAGTGGCTCAGTTGTGTCCAGCTCTTTGTGACCCTATGGACTATACAGTCCATGGAATTCTCCAGGCCAGAATACTGGCGTGGGTAGCCTATCCCTTCTCCAGCATATCTTCCTAACCCAGGAATTGAACCGGGGTCTCCTGCATTGCAGGCACATTCTTTACCAGCTGAGCTACCAGGACAAAGTTGCCACAGAGAGTTGACAGAATTCTTACTTCTGAGTTAGATGCTCCCCGTCTTTCTCACGTCCAGACTCAAAGATTCAGATTCCCTCAAAGCCTCCACCCAGCAGCATCAGTGTCTCCTCAGGGATCCCTTCTGAAGAAAAAGCAGCTGTTATCATGCTGGGGGACTGTGGAGGGGGACATGAAGGGAACACGCAGGAAACTGCTGCCCCGAGTGGGTGCCGCTTGTGACCAGGCCGTGATCAGGAGGATCGGCCGCGAGTGACACGCGAGACTCACGCTCCTCATATACCTATGCTCCCTGCTTCAGACCTGCCTGCTCCCAAGGAGGTCTCAGGGCAAGCTGCCCTGAACATTTCATTCAGAGTGACGCATCCCCACTCATTTGGGGAAGCTTTTAAACTACAGGGTGGACAGTGTAGCCCTTGGGAATGTGCTTTCATGCATTAGGCGCTGATCTGAAGCATCAAATATGCCGTAGTCAGTCATAGAGGGAAATAATAACACAACTTCAAAAGAACAGAGCCCAGGAGAAAGGGTATGATTAATGGAAAAAAAAAATGTTCAGTCATAATAAAAAGCCTCAAGTCTGGGGGAAAAAGCTAGGAAATGGGAACAAAATTAGCATTATTATAGCTTTTCACGGTAACTTACTCTGGGTTTTTATGCTGGCTTAAAAAGGGAGAAAAGAAGGGAAAACCTAGCTGATAATAATTTATAGGAGCAAATACATTTCCCAACTCAAATGCACCTGCGATTATGACTGTATTTAAAACATTTTCTTTTGATAGTGGTTTGTGGCTGTTTACACTTCACAGTGTTGTTAGAGAAAGAAGCATTTTGTTGAACAGCACATAGGACAGCTCTTTGAGGGCTTTCAGGAAGAGGTGCCATTTAAGGGCCAGGAATTGTGATCATTAATTTGCATCTTAATCCAAGTCTTCACAAAAGCCCACACTGCGGACGTATCCTCTGAAACTCTGCCGAGGGTCACCGCTGTAAATAAATAAATGTGGCTCCTCAGCTGCTAGAGGACAGCGAGGTTGGGTGAAGGGCAAGCCCCTTCCTGCTTCTCTCTACCATTCTCTTCCTGGGAGTCCCACTCCTCTCTGCCTCAGCGGCTGAGCTTAAGCAGACCGCCCCACTCTCATGGTCCCCTGCACAAGAGCACTGATTTCTGGTATCCCAGTTTTACTCCATTTGACTTTGGGGCATGCACAACTCCACTCTCCTGAAAGTATCGTGGGGCATATGTGTGCACAATCGCACGTATGCAAATGGGTACACCTTGGACACACAGCCTGATTCATACATATCACTATGCGTATTCTGTTGTTAACTGCTTGGAGCTGCCTGGGTTTGGAAGTAAGTGAAGTTTAGATGACCGTTAAAAATATTTTTCACTGTGGTAAAAACACATAGCATAGAATCTACCATCAGAAGCATTTTAAAAATAATTTTCTTTTTGGCCGTGCCATGTCTTTGTCGCTGGGCAGGCTTTTTTCTCTAGTTGTGGTCAGCACGGGCCAGCTGCACACACGCTTCTCATTGTGGTGGCTTTTCTTGTTGCAGAACCCGGGCTCTAGGGCACAAGGCTTCAGTAGTTGCAGTTCCTAGGCTCTAGAGCACAGGCTCAATAGCTGTGGTGCACGGGCTCAATTGCTCCACGAAGTGTGGGATCCTCCTGGACTAGGGATTGCATTCGTGTCTCCTGCATTGGCAGGCAGATTCCTCACCACTGAGGCACCAGAGCAGCCCCAGAAGCATTTTTAAATGTACAGTGGTGTTAAGTGTATTCACATTGCTATAAAAACAGATCTCCAGAACTTTTGGTGGGGTGAGGTTGCAGGGGGAGGCTTACAATTAAGACAGTTCACTAGAGCATCTTTGGGTTGGCAGTAAAATTCAGAGCTATCTTCACAGACCTACCCCCACACATACATAGCCTCCCTTGTTGGCAACATCCCTCAACAAAGGGCTGCATTTGTTACAATCAATGAACCTGTGCTGACACACATGCTCACCCAGAGTCCGTAGTTTACATCGGTGATCACTCTTGGTGTTGTACATTCTATGGATTTTGGAATGTATCATGTGTCAGTCAATATGGTATCTTACAGGGTATTTTCACTATACCCTAGATCCTCTGTGCTCTGCCTATTCCTCCCTCCCCAAACTGCCCAGAAGTTTCCAGCTTGTAAAACTGAAACTCTATACCCATTAAACAATAGCTTCTCATTTCTTCTCCTCCAGGTCCCTGCTCACTGCCATTCTACTTTGTGTCTATGAATCTGACTATCTTGGTAACTCATATAGGGGGATTCATAGAACATTTGTCTTTTGCCTTTTTATAAGGAGGTTGGCTTTGAGGATTTCTGTTAGGAGATGGTCATGATGTCAGTGGAGACATAGCTGATACTTCTGTACGGCTGTAGTAAAGTGTTCAGCTCCCAGGGACTGAGCCTCTCCTCTTCCGGCTGTCATCCATTGTCTATTTGGTCTGGAGAGGATGCCAAGTGGGTGGCAGCTGGGAAAGGGATAAAGGCCTCTTCTGTCACATCTGGTGGGGGCTCCATCGGAGCTGAGGCTGATGGGTACTCCTCACTGCAATCTCCCGTCCCCTGCTGGATTACTAAACCAGTGTCCCAGGTTATGGTCCGTCCTGGAAGCGCCCTGTGGACAAAGATGGCTCCTTCCAGAACAACAGAAGAAGACCAACTTCCCCTGAAGGAAAGAAAGGGAGGAGAATGTCATTCCTAGATACACTTGAAGGAAGTTTTTGAAGAAACAAAGATAAAATTCTCCTAGGAACATCAGTTAAATGGCACCTGCCCTCCTTCCCAAATAGAGGGAAAAAACCTTTGCTTTAATCTTTGGCCAAGAAGGTGGAGGGAAGCTTAACGCATGTATTAGACTCGAGAGGTGGTTTTGAAAGAAACTGGGCACCACCATTGGGATAGTAAGAGGCCAAAATACAAACCTCAACGTTTTCATGTATCTTCTACCAAATTAACTGGATCTGTGCTGAGTCATTTCTCCCTGTGCTAAGGTAGAAGCAGAAATGTTTTGGGGGGAGATGACGGAAAATCTAGTTAACCCAGCCGGACCCCACAACAAGGATTTCTTTGAACTTGCCTGGGGTCAGCTCATCCCCACACACCCTCTTGGTGACCCTCTATTAACATATACAAAGACTTTTGGAGTGACTTCTAAAGCTGTCTTGTTTTGTTTAAGGGCTGATTACAGCCTGACTCCATCCTTTAGCCTGAACTTATGAATCTGCTACATGGTCATCCTATGAGGACTGCACCAGGTCTGAGCGACTTCGTGCTGTCAATGCGAATTATTTTAGCAATTATTATTTTAGTGATCAACACACATCCTCCCCCTGCTACTCCAGACCCTCACCACTTTCTCTGGCTCAAGGATAACTGTTCTAATATGGAAAATCGAGAGAAAACTGAGGCCTGCCACCTCTGTACAAAGTCATAACCTTCTGCCACTTTCCAGATCCAAGTTATTTCTGGGACCCAGAACCCTCTGCTTGGAGGAAAAGGCTTGAAAGGATGGATTCTGCAGCAGCTGAACAAGTATCATCTTTCCTCGAGGGTCTATGTCCATCAGTTCGAGTAACCTGGAGAAGAGGGAACACCCAGACATTTCAAGGGTTTTGGATACAAGGTCTAACTTGATACTGAAACCCAGAGGCAAAAAGCAACTCTGTTAGCATAGTCACATGGGGTCAGGTGATAAATTGACTCCTTGGGCAGGTCTGTTTCACAGTGAGACATTGGGTCCATGAAACTACACACTGATATTTTCTCTGGTTTCCAAAAGTGTAATGCGAATAGGCACACTTAGCAATTGATTGGGCCTTCACATTGGCTTCTTGTCTGTAAACACAGAGTGGAAGCGCCTAAAATTTCAACATCTCCCCAGTCCTCCCAAGACATGATAGTATATAGATTTCATATAGATTTGTATAAATATAGATATATCTATTTTATCTCTCTGACCCTGGGGGAGGGGTATGGAGAAATCAGTGCCATCTTCAATGGCTTATAAGGATGAAGGGGTCCTGCTCCCATCAGTTTTTTATTGTTAGTTGCTAAGTCATGTCTGAATCTTTGAGACCCCATCAACTGCAGCACATCAGGGTCCCCATCATATTCCCAGTGAATGCACCAGTTTGGCCCCTGCAAAGATCAGATGGATAATGGTGGATGGAAAGAGACTACCACCATTTTCACCCAAGTTTAATCAAGTAATAGTCACCATTTCAGCTAATGTGCTAAATGAGTATCTTTACTAGAGCAAATTGGTACAACGTGGGAATATAACTTAGGAACATGGTATGTGGCTATTAATATGGTGAATATGCTTTTCCCTCCATTGATCCAGAAGGAGGATTAGAATTTTCATGAGGTGGGCTATAGGATATAATCACAGTTTTGCTCTGAATTTATAAGGTTTGCCTGAGAGTTATTCTAATTTCTATCATAATATAGTCTGAAGGGACCTGGGCTGTGTCGCCATCCTGAGGAACAATGCATTGGTCCATCATATCAATGATATCATATGAATGTGACCCAGTGAGCAAGAAGTACTGTGGATGCCAGAGCTGGACATAGTAGGGGCTAGGAGATAAACCCTACAGAGAGTCAGAGGCCTGCCACATTGGTAAACTTCAGAGACGTGTAGTGATCTGAGGTAGGCTGGTCCAGTCCATCCAAAACATACCTTGGCCCTCCTGTCGCCAAGAAGAAGCACAAACTTGATGGGCTTCTTTTCTGGAGGCAACATGTCTTACGTGAGAAAACCGATAGAATCCAATTCATCGGGGGACTTGGAAAGTTTCTAGCTCTGAGTGGGACCCAGAGCATAAAAAGATTCTGTAGTAGGACTTAGTAGGATAAGCATCCTTGTTTGGGTTACGTAACCAAGAAACCCCATTGAACTAGAGGTGTTGGTACAAGAGAAAGATACAGCATGGAAACTCTGGTCTCAAAAGTAGAGACATAGCAGTCTCGCACCCCAAGAGTGCTGGAACAAGGTCATGAAGTCTGTGAAAAGAAAGTATGCACCATTCAAAACTGGGCTCTGAGAGAAACTGAATACTTGACTGTGGGACTTTAAGCAACAGTGTGACCAGCACTGCCTGTCTTAAGCTGGGAGCTGTCAAACCAACCAAACAATAGAACAGACAGACCCAGTGGTAATACACTGAAAAAAGAAATGTTACCTCTGGGGTCAGACATAAGCAGGGTCAGAGGGTACAAGGAAGCTTCACAAACAAGTGGCCCAGATCCTCACACTACCTGTCAGTATTTTCTGATTCTGTTCTCATGGCTCACAGCTCACACCCGATGTGGGCTTCTCTACAACTCTCCAAAGGAGAAAGAATTAGCCCAAGCTCAGTGCACTGATTCATTGACGTGATTTGTAGGTATGGGCCTGAAATGGACCATCACCACCATACAGCCCCACGCAGTAGCCCTGGAAGGAGCGGGGAGAGAAGTGCCTCAGGGCACTGCCTCTGGTCAACAAATTTGTATGGCATAAGAAGAGTGAAGGGAATATACATCCTCATGGGTAATGGCAAGAGACTCAGACCATGGGTTGGCCAACGAGACTCAAATCCAGCGCCATGCTTGTTTTTGTAAATAAAGTTTTATTGAAACCCCTCCATACCCATTTGTTTTCATGTTGTTTGTGGCTGCATTTGCACTATAATGGTAGCATTGAGCAAAGTGTAAAATATTTGCTACCTGGCCCTTTGCCAACTGTTGGGTGGTTGAAAAGAAGAAAGACTAAGACTGGGAACCTCTAGACAGAAAGGTCTAAGGAGGACTCAATGGGACTGGACGTAAAGTGTCATAACTTTGGCTAATACATTCAAGTTCACTGGAGACATCTCCTGCAGAAGAGACATGAAACAGTCAAGTGGACCAGTTTCCGAGTCATAGATATATTTACTATTTTGATTGTGGAGATGGTTTCCTAGATGACTACATATATCAAAATTCATCAAATTGTACACTTTAAATGTGTTCAGTTTACTGTATATCAGTTATGCCTCAACATGCCCATTAAAAATTAGCGAGGGAAAAAAGCTTTCTTTTGGTTCAACTTGGAGCAGAGTCTGTAAACTTGAGGCTCATGGCAGCCATCTTGACATTGTGAGGAGAAAACCTGCTAGGCCCACCCAGAGGAAAATGGAACTTGCAAGAAGGCTGGATTCTGGTGATACCTTGAGTACCTGGATCCAGCTGTGCCTAATACCATCCCTGACATTTTTATTTATTCACTGAAACAAAACATATCTTTGTGTGTATGTGTGCATGTGAAAGAGAAAGAGATTAACTCAGTCTGAATTGAGTTTTCTCTGTTGCAACAAAAGAGTCCCATAAAATAGTCCACAGTCAGACAGAAAAACTGAGAGACCCGTCCTAATCAGCATGTATCCTGGAGGGGCGGGGGGGATTCATTTGGGGATTGCAGGAGTGATCAGTGCTGCCTGTATTCAGACCATGGTGGTCCCAGAGTGTGGAGGCGCCAGGAGGAGGCTTCAGTGCTTGCGTGCTGGGCTGTCTCACAGAGAATCACAGTCTGTTGTGCCTCTGCTNGAAGGAAGTTTTTGAAGAAACAAAGATAAAATTCTCCTAGGAACATCAGTTAAATGGCACCTGCCCTCCTTCCCAAATAGAGGGAAAAAACCTTTGCTTTAATCTTTGGCCAAGAAGGTGGAGGGAAGCTTAACGCATGTATTAGACTCGAGAGGTGGTTTTGAAAGAAACTGGGCACCACCATTGGGATAGTAAGAGGCCAAAATACAAACCTCAACGTTTTCATGTATCTTCTACCAAATTAACTGGATCTGTGCTGAGTCATTTCTCCCTGTGCTAAGGTAGAAGCAGAAATGTTTTGGGGGGAGATGACGGAAAATCTAGTTAACCCAGCCGGACCCCACAACAAGGATTTCTTTGAACTTGCCTGGGGTCAGCTCATCCCCACACACCCTCTTGGTGACCCTCTATTAACATATACAAAGACTTTTGGAGTGACTTCTAAAGCTGTCTTGTTTTGTTTAAGGGCTGATTACAGCCTGACTCCATCCTTTAGCCTGAACTTATGAATCTGCTACATGGTCATCCTATGAGGACTGCACCAGGTCTGAGCGACTTCGTGCTGTCAATGCGAATTATTTTAGCAATTATTATTTTAGTGATCAACACACATCCTCCCCCTGCTACTCCAGACCCTCACCACTTTCTCTGGCTCAAGGATAACTGTTCTAATATGGAAAATCGAGAGAAAACTGAGGCCTGCCACCTCTGTACAAAGTCATAACCTTCTGCCACTTTCCAGATCCAAGTTATTTCTGGGACCCAGAACCCTCTGCTTGGAGGAAAAGGCTTGAAAGGATGGATTCTGCAGCAGCTGAACAAGTATCATCTTTCCTCGAGGGTCTATGTCCATCAGTTCGAGTAACCTGGAGAAGAGGGAACACCCAGACATTTCAAGGGTTTTGGATACAAGGTCTAACTTGATACTGAAACCCAGAGGCAAAAAGCAACTCTGTTAGCATAGTCACATGGGGTCAGGTGATAAATTGACTCCTTGGGCAGGTCTGTTTCACAGTGAGACATTGGGTCCATGAAACTACACACTGATATTTTCTCTGGTTTCCAAAAGTGTAATGCGAATAGGCACACTTAGCAATTGATTGGGCCTTCACATTGGCTTCTTGTCTGTAAACACAGAGTGGAAGCGCCTAAAATTTCAACATCTCCCCAGTCCTCCCAAGACATGATAGTATATAGATTTCATATAGATTTGTATAAATATAGATATATCTATTTTATCTCTCTGACCCTGGGGGAGGGGTATGGAGAAATCAGTGCCATCTTCAATGGCTTATAAGGATGAAGGGGTCCTGCTCCCATCAGTTTTTTATTGTTAGTTGCTAAGTCATGTCTGAATCTTTGAGACCCCATCAACTGCAGCACATCAGGGTCCCCATCATATTCCCAGTGAATGCACCAGTTTGGCCCCTGCAAAGATCAGATGGATAATGGTGGATGGAAAGAGACTACCACCATTTTCACCCAAGTTTAATCAAGTAATAGTCACCATTTCAGCTAATGTGCTAAATGAGTATCTTTACTAGAGCAAATTGGTACAACGTGGGAATATAACTTAGGAACATGGTATGTGGCTATTAATATGGTGAATATGCTTTTCCCTCCATTGATCCAGAAGGAGGATTAGAATTTTCATGAGGTGGGCTATAGGATATAATCACAGTTTTGCTCTGAATTTATAAGGTTTGCCTGAGAGTTATTCTAATTTCTATCATAATATAGTCTGAAGGGACCTGGGCTGTGTCGCCATCCTGAGGAACAATGCATTGGTCCATCATATCAATGATATCATATGAATGTGACCCAGTGAGCAAGAAGTACTGTGGATGCCAGAGCTGGACATAGTAGGGGCTAGGAGATAAACCCTACAGAGAGTCAGAGGCCTGCCACATTGGTAAACTTCAGAGACGTGTAGTGATCTGAGGTAGGCTGGTCCAGTCCATCCAAAACATACCTTGGCCCTCCTGTCGCCAAGAAGAAGCACAAACTTGATGGGCTTCTTTTCTGGAGGCAACATGTCTTACGTGAGAAAACCGATAGAATCCAATTCATCGGGGGACTTGGAAAGTTTCTAGCTCTGAGTGGGACCCAGAGCATAAAAAGATTCTGTAGTAGGACTTAGTAGGATAAGCATCCTTGTTTGGGTTACGTAACCAAGAAACCCCATTGAACTAGAGGTGTTGGTACAAGAGAAAGATACAGCATGGAAACTCTGGTCTCAAAAGTAGAGACATAGCAGTCTCGCACCCCAAGAGTGCTGGAACAAGGTCATGAAGTCTGTGAAAAGAAAGTATGCACCATTCAAAACTGGGCTCTGAGAGAAACTGAATACTTGACTGTGGGACTTTAAGCAACAGTGTGACCAGCACTGCCTGTCTTAAGCTGGGAGCTGTCAAACCAACCAAACAATAGAACAGACAGACCCAGTGGTAATACACTGAAAAAAGAAATGTTACCTCTGGGGTCAGACATAAGCAGGGTCAGAGGGTACAAGGAAGCTTCACAAACAAGTGGCCCAGATCCTCACACTACCTGTCAGTATTTTCTGATTCTGTTCTCATGGCTCACAGCTCACACCCGATGTGGGCTTCTCTACAACTCTCCAAAGGAGAAAGAATTAGCCCAAGCTCAGTGCACTGATTCATTGACGTGATTTGTAGGTATGGGCCTGAAATGGACCATCACCACCATACAGCCCCACGCAGTAGCCCTGGAAGGAGCGGGGAGAGAAGTGCCTCAGGGCACTGCCTCTGGTCAACAAATTTGTATGGCATAAGAAGAGTGAAGGGAATATACATCCTCATGGGTAATGGCAAGAGACTCAGACCATGGGTTGGCCAACGAGACTCAAATCCAGCGCCATGCTTGTTTTTGTAAATAAAGTTTTATTGAAACCCCTCCATACCCATTTGTTTTCATGTTGTTTGTGGCTGCATTTGCACTATAATGGTAGCATTGAGCAAAGTGTAAAATATTTGCTACCTGGCCCTTTGCCAACTGTTGGGTGGTTGAAAAGAAGAAAGACTAAGACTGGGAACCTCTAGACAGAAAGGTCTAAGGAGGACTCAATGGGACTGGACGTAAAGTGTCATAACTTTGGCTAATACATTCAAGTTCACTGGAGACATCTCCTGCAGAAGAGACATGAAACAGTCAAGTGGACCAGTTTCCGAGTCATAGATATATTTACTATTTTGATTGTGGAGATGGTTTCCTAGATGACTACATATATCAAAATTCATCAAATTGTACACTTTAAATGTGTTCAGTTTACTGTATATCAGTTATGCCTCAACATGCCCATTAAAAATTAGCGAGGGAAAAAAGCTTTCTTTTGGTTCAACTTGGAGCAGAGTCTGTAAACTTGAGGCTCATGGCAGCCATCTTGACATTGTGAGGAGAAAACCTGCTAGGCCCACCCAGAGGAAAATGGAACTTGCAAGAAGGCTGGATTCTGGTGATACCTTGAGTACCTGGATCCAGCTGTGCCTAATACCATCCCTGACATTTTTATTTATTCACTGAAACAAAACATATCTTTGTGTGTATGTGTGCATGTGAAAGAGAAAGAGATTAACTCAGTCTGAATTGAGTTTTCTCTGTTGCAACAAAAGAGTCCCATAAAATAGTCCACAGTCAGACAGAAAAACTGAGAGACCCGTCCTAATCAGCATGTATCCTGGAGGGGCGGGGGGGATTCATTTGGGGATTGCAGGAGTGATCAGTGCTGCCTGTATTCAGACCATGGTGGTCCCAGAGTGTGGAGGCGCCAGGAGGAGGCTTCAGTGCTTGCGTGCTGGGCTGTCTCACAGAGAATCACAGTCTGTTGTGCCTCTGCTTTGGAGGAGTATTTTCAGCAGCAAATAGAGTGGTTTGCAAATAAACACCTGGAACAAATCCTGAAAAGGAGAGCATCTGTGTGTGGACACTGTCAAACTAGGTCAGCCTCAGGCACGACTGCTTTGACCGTTTGCTCCCGAAGGTGGCCTGCAGGTGCTCGCTTCTTTCCCCACCAATCAGCCATCTGCAGTTTGCGACGTCCAGGCCTGGGAGAGACTTAGGATGTCATTGACTTTGTGCTCCTCACTTCCACAAGGGTGCACCCCCACCCCAACCCAAACCCCTGAATTCCACAAAGGTAAGCCCCACTGCTTCATTTGTCAGTGACTTCAGGAGATGTGGTCTCGCCAAGTAATAAATGTGTGAATCTAGAAGGCACAGCGACCACTTTGGAGCTAGGCAGACCTAATGTCTCCTCCCAGTTCCTCGGTGGCACTTGAAACCACTGGAACTTCCACTTCTTTCAGGTGAGCTTATCCTAAGGATTTCGTGATGTACTTCCGCAGATCGTAGGAAGGGATTCAGCAATGGAACTGTCCTTTCCTTGCTCACTGGGTTCTGAGTTTCTTAAGTACACGTTTGATGGGAACAGTGGGAGGAGCATGTCCTAGTAGCCTCTGCACCCCCTACACCAAAGCCTGCACACAGTAGGTGTTCTGAAAACGCCTGTTGAATGAGCATAGGACTGAACCTGGCCTCAACTGCACTAGTTCTGTGGGGTTCCAGGCTCCTTGATTCTGAAGGATTTCAACTGTCCACTCAAAAGTTTGAGCCAAGCTTCTTTGCATCTATGGGATCTCCATTTGTGTTTGCTTATTTATTTTTTTTAAATAAATCCACATTCTTAATGCTTTTATAAATTTATTTATTTTAATTGGATGATAATTACTTTACTGTAGTATGATGGCTTTTGCCATACATCAACATGAATCGGCCATAGTATCCATGTGTCTCCCCCCACCCCCCCCCCCCCGCCCCTCCCGGCTGCCCC
>SJYV01050115.1:815975-872645 GCA_006410875.1 Neotragus pygmaeus
CCCTCCCCACCGCGTCCCTCCAGGTTGTCACAGAGCAGTGGCCCTGGGTTCCCTGCTTCATGCATCGAACTCGCACTGGTCACCCAGTCTACACATGGTAAGGCACAGGTTTCAATGCTATTTTCTCAAGTCATCCCACCCTCTCCCTCTCCCACTGAGTCCAGAAGTCTGTTCTTGTCTCCCCTGCTGCCCTGTATGTGTGTTTGCTTTTTTGAGACCCACATGGTGTCAACATTGAGGCCTCATAGTGGATCCATCAAGAGCCTCAGTCTGCAGACCTGTGGATGTGACTCTGATCATGCCACTCCCCTGCCTGGAGCCTTTTGGTAGCTTTCCCTGGCACTTGGAGAATGTCCGAATTCCTCACATGGTCACCAGAGCCATCACGAGCTACCCTCATCTTGCAGACAGGGTTGCGCAGTGCATTCCTAGTAACAAACTCTGTTCCAAACCTCTGTTATCTAGCACATTAGCTGCCAGCCATGCAGCTACCAAGCCCTTAAAATGTGGCTAGGCTAAAGTAAAATTTACTGTGAGGGTGAAATGCACACTAGCTTTTGAAGACTTAGTATCTTAAAAAAAAAAAAAGTAAATATCACATTAATAACTTACATATGGATGATATCTGGAAAGGATGATACATGAGATACATTGTTAAATATATATATATATGATATAGTGTGTTCAATAAAATGTTATTAAAATTAATATCACCATTTCTTTTCCCTCATTTGAGGTGGATACTAAAAAATTTTAAATCATATATGTGTCTTGCATCCGGAGTTTCCATTACATTTCTATCAGATGCCCCTAATCTAAATTGTGAGTGATGGTGTGTTGGGGTGGGAAGTCAGTGAGGTCTGAGGCAGTCAAGAAAATCAGGCAAAGCTCAGATTGGGTGATGAGGTAGGCAGAGAGGGACTTTTGGGAGCAGTCTCCTTTGGCGGTTTTCTCTGATTTTCCCTGTGAATAAAATGGACTGTCTGTCCTTTTCCCCCTAGTCTTGTCTCCTGCCATTCCTCACCTACCACACCCCCCACCCCCAGCATCCTATGTGCTGGCGCAGTGGAGACACTGGCAGTCTTGCTGCAGAGGCTGAGCTCCTCACTCACCAGTTTCCTTCCCAGAAACGCCCCTCTTCCGGAAGGGAGCATCTAGGTTCTCGGACTTGGGCATGTTCAGGGTTTCTTGACAGAGTAACATCTGGGTCTGCTGTCCAATGTCCATGTCCCCCTTCTGGAAGCCATGTGCTTTTTTCTTAATCTGTGTTACCCTCCAAAAAGAGACACTAAGAAAAGGATTTGGGTTGTGATTTAGGGGGAGGAGGTCCCAAAAAACACTGTAAGGGAGTAGCGGTATGAGACAGGGAAAGGATGGAAGGCAATGCAGGCTGGATTGGTAAGACCAGTGTAGGCAAAGGGGACTCAGTTCCATGGGAACGCAATGAGAAATGGTGTGGCATACATCGCATAACGGTCCAGCTGTGGGTGAGTAGGCTGGGATACTTACTCTCTAATGTTTGTTCTTTGATCTGGGTTAATTGTGAAACATTAACTCTGGCTTCCTGGTGGCTCAGATGGTAAAGAATCTGCCTGCTCTATAGGATACCTGGGTTTGATCCCTCGGTCAGGAAAATCCCCTGAAGAAGGGCATGGCTGCCCACTCCAGTGTTCTTGCCTGATGAATTCTATGTGGAGCCTGGCAGGCTACAGTCCATGGGGCGGCAAAGAGTTGGACATGATCGAGCGACTAACACTTCATACTTCAGTGAAGAGATAGTGAGTGCCCTCTGGCAGAAAGATGCAGGGAACGGTATTTAGAGTATATAAGAAATGTCAGCAACTGACCTTCAGAAAAAGCTGCGGGGGAACGGACAAAGCTCAGTAGCTGCTTCATCTTAGAAGACAGAGAAGAGAAATGAAGAGAAGTGGGATCCTTGATGATGTTTCTGGTCTGTTGGATCAAGCAGTACCTGAAGGCAACATCTAGACTTCTCATTGACCTATGCCTATAAATTTCGTATACTATTTAAATTGGTTTGAGATGAGTTTTCTGTTATGTGCAATATATTGACTTCTAATTCGTTTATTTCCTAACTTTGTTCCCACAAAGAAGATTCTCTGTGATTCAAAAGCAGGGCTGATGGGTAAGTCATGCCATTATTTCCTTCCTGAGACAGGAGTGCAATCATAAGTGAGTGAAGCGCTCCTTGAGGCGGTATCCAAGTTCTTCTTGTGACATGGCAGCATTCTAGTAAAGGGGACCACATTGGGGAACCCACCACCTCTCTCTAAACACAGTCAGCTCCGTGTTCCAATCTGAACCCCATCTAATATCTGAACCCCATATCTAATGTTCTATTCCAGAAAGCTGAATTCACATAAAAAATCTTGCTTTTAAGCACAAAGGCTTAATTTTAAAAGATTTCTTTGATGCTTCAGGAATTCTTACAGAATAATAAATGGAAAATAATGAAGGGGTTATTTATATACACTATAAAAAACTTACTTATACAAATAATTTATGAAGAATAAGGAAGAAGTTAGAAAAAGAGAAATTTCTTTTGAAATTCGCATCATTTCACGAAGATTGATGGATTCAGGAGGACATATGGAATCCAGGAAGATTTAGCATAACATCTGAGACTCCCCAGAAGTCTGCCTCTCTAAGTATCCCATCTTGGACCTACCAGCTTAGGGCAATTTCTCTTCTCAGTTTTGCTTTGGAGGCAGGAGTGGGGAGGTGGGAAAAGAGACACAGGTCCATTCCTGATGTGACCACCAGAGGGAGCTCCCAATGAGTTTCTGTACCTGAAAGGAAATGATTGTCCAGTCCATGGAAACTGACAAAGAAAACTTGAAAAGGTGTCTTCCTACAAACCTCAGCATCTACTTGCTAACATGCCAAGAACAATCACTGAATACTTTTAGTCTGTTCAATGCATCCACCTGGGATCTGAGAAGCATAGCCTTGTTAAATCTAGGTCATTTGATTCTGGATATCAGTTTATCTTGGGAGCTGGCCCCACATTTTACAAGGTGAATTCTGGAGCGAAAAGATTAAAGATTCAGAAAGAGTAAAGTTAACGCTGAGCCCTTGGCCTGGTAAATTGACAATCATGCTAGAATAACTATTCTAAAGCTCTGATCCTCATTTCACAATCAGTATGAAGAATGCCACCATCACCTCCTGTCCCCACACTTGTCTGGGTCTTTTAACTCATATTTAAATTCATTCTCTTATTTATTATTATTATCATTTCCCCAGGCACTTTGGATCATTATAAGATTGCTGGTGATGACAGACTATAATTAAGCTTAAGACATACTTTTCTTTTAGGAAGAGGAGAATCAGCTCTAGCTGAGATTCCAGATTGCCCGGGCTGTAATTTGTGGTACTGTCACAAAGGGGTCCTTTCCCGGCAGCGGTGCATGCGATGATGAGCAAGGAGCTGCAGTTGGGGGCACGTGCCTCTCTCCTCACTCTCTCTGGAGCCCACAGAATGGATGCCTAAATTGCTGAGTATCGTTTGAGACTGATTACAGGCCAGATCCCGCTATTGTGCCTCATCAGTTGTCATTGTTGGGGCTGCAATTGCGCTGGGAAGGTTCTCTTTGCCTCCTGCTCCAAGCTCATTTCTAGGACAGGAGAGAGAGATTCTGGTGAGCTTGAGGCTGGGGTGGGGAGGATTGTTCTGATTGTTGCCGGAGGAAGGTCTTGGCAGATCACTGGAAATGAAAGATGGACTGGTTTCAGCCATGATGCCAGTAACGCTGGTCCTCCTACGACTCCCAGATTTATGGATAATCTGCCACAAAGAGGGCTGAAGTCATGGCTCTGTTCTCATCAGTTGTATGAATTTAAGCAAGCAGCTTAACTTTTATGGTTTACTTTTCTCATCTGTACAATGGGATAAATAATGCTCTCCTATTTGAGTACCGATGGAAAGAAACATGAAGAACCTAGAGATAGCTAGATGTAGATATAGACAGAGATACATGAATATACAGACATATAATATATATGGTAGATATAGCAACGACCCATATATATTAGTATGGGTATTGTGGGTGCATGTGTATGTAGTTTCTTAGAAGTAGGGATCAGACTAGATAGAGGGTTTTTTTAATGCTAGAAGATGAAGGCTGCACTTGACTGCCTAGTGATGATGATAAACTTGCACTGAGCTCTGAGCACTTTCCATGTATTAAAGCAGTGATTCTCAGTAAAACAAAAAACAGACAACAACAACAAAAAAACCTTTCCGCTCTTGGGCAGGACAGTTCATGTTCTTTGGGGCTGTCCTAGGCATCGCATGATTGTCAAGGTCCTTGAAGACCCTCAGCTTCTCTGCCCACTAAGCTTGGCCAGTGCATCTTCAGTCATGTGACAGCTCAACCCCTGTACTTCTTTTAAAATATCCACTGAGAACCCTCTTGTTAAGTGTAGGCATGTATCGTCCAGCAAAAGCTCCCAGCCACGTGTACCTATGGGGCACTTGAAATGAAGCTAGTTTGAATTGAGATGCACTGTGAGTGTAAAACAATACACCCGGGATTTTAAAGACTTGGCATGGAAAAAAACCCTGCAGTATCTCATGAATATTTTGTAATGTTGATTATACAATGGAATGATAATATCTTGAAAACAGTATATTAAATAAGACATTTGGATTCATTTCACCTGTTTCCTTTTACTTTTAAAAAGTGGCTACCAGAAAATGATGAAGTAGACCATAACTTGCATTTGTGGTTTCTGTTATACTTGTATTGGGCATTGCTAGTAGGGATTGGGATGTTGTGGGAGGTTTCAGAGTCATAATGGTGTCAGAGCTGCTGGGGCAGACACTGCTAGAATGGCCCAGCAAATATCTGTATTCTGTTTCTTCTGTAGGCATGAAGGCATGTACTAAGGCATGTACTAAGAATATCTTGATTGAGTTTGGAAAAATACCCTTTTCCTTAGCTTCCCAGGTTACCTCGTTCCTGCTCCAAAGGTACAAATGGAAGTCGACTGGATGAGGCATCCGAGAAAACTATTGCTAACCTGAGAAAAAAGGGGATTTGGCTGGCAAGTGCCTTTTGCTCATGGCTCCTTGCCCCCTCTCTGTCTGGAATGCAACACAAGGTCTGGAGGCAGAGCCGCCTTCTTGAAACCGTGAAGTTGACAGTCATTCTCTAAGAATGGTGGGAGCAGTAAGAAATTGGTTGCTTGAGCAACATCACTAACCCGACGCAGCCCACCCCTGAACTCTTCGAGCTGTAAGCAGAATCTCTTTTGAGTAGGCTCCTGCAGTTGGGTTTCTGTTACATGAACTGAACATGAGATTAACCAATTACCTTCTTTACATTTTGGAGTCAATACAGTGGATATTTTCACTCTGTCCCAAACATTAGGGCATCCTTGGTCTGTTTGGGGACATTCTGGCATTAAGAGTTGGGCTTCTCTATGGTAGAACTCAGAAAACATGGTGGGTCAGCCCTCTCCCCTCATGAGACTCTCTCAATCAGACTGACATAAGGGAGACTTCAATTCAGAGGAACTGGAGAGAGGGAATCTGTGGTTATGCCCCAACCGCCGTTGAGTAAGCTCCTTTTCTGCTTAGTCAGCCCACGTCAGCATCTACAGCCTGTGAGCTTGAAGCCCAATAAACACAATTGTGTTTGGTGAGCGTCCTGCTCCTCCAGAGTCTCTGACTGAACTCCAGGTTTCCCCCAGAAAGACATATGAACCCTTAGGAATGATTGACCAGAGACTAGGAACTTCCTTTGGACGTCTGTGACACGGGCAAAAGGCAAGACAACTTTCGGCACCCCTGGCCATCTCTCAGTCACCATGAGGCAAGGATCTTTGAGCTGAAGTTACTGATGAAGAAACTAAGGTAAAGACCAGTCCTGCATAGGGAAACCTAACAAGTGAGGAGTTGCTCAAACCTCAGCCGTCTGACTCCCACTAAAATACACTTTCCAGTTCACCTCTCCACCTTTAGCCTAAGCAAATGTGTGCAGAGTTAGACAGTGTGGATTCAAATCATTGCACCAATAGTTAACCCACTGTGTGACCTTAGCCGGATCACTTAACCTCTCCGAGTTCTGGTTTCCTCCTTTACAGAACCGCCTTCTTGACCATGTAAACTGTGGTCACCCAGGGTTCCCTCTGCTTAGAAGTTTCCCTGCTTTGTTTCCTACTTCGTTGTTGCCACCTGGAAATTCTTAAATTGTGAACAAGAAGCCCACCACTTTCATTTTTCATGGGCCTTGCAAATGATGTAGCTAGTCCTGCTACTTCATAAAATGGAAATAATATTTACTTCTAAGGTTTGCCATGAAAATCAAATGAGAAAATGGCTCTTGGGATCTTAGCCTGGTGCCTGGAAATCGCATCATCTCAGCAAATGGTAACTGTTCCACGTCAGTGCAGGTTGCTTTTCCTGCGGCATCTTTCCTGACAGGCTAAGCTCCAGCTTGCTCACTAACCTCCATATAGTCAGGGCCCATCTGGGGACAAATTTGACACCTACTGCAGCTTCAAGGAAGTGGGAAAACTTAGGCAACCCCAAATTCCCTGAGGTGGAATTTCGTTTCAGTTCTTTCCAAATGTCAGGGCACGTTTCACTTCTGTGACTTTGATGCTGCAGATGGAATTTCCTAGAGAACTCGATGAGAAATCCAGGCCATGTGATTAGCCAGAAACACTGGAGGCTTCTAGCTCCAAGTCACCTTCATCTTCTGGACGCTGACATCCATCTGCATGGAAAAGAACCGAGGTTTGGGGATCAGACCCCTCCTGAATCCTCCTTATATCTCTCTGGACCTCGCCTCTTATTCCAGCTGCTTCTGCAGTGACCTGCTCCAGGCAGATGCTGACCAGCTTTACCCAGGGGCAAATAGACACTTCGTGTGGGATCCACCTTGGGATGGAGGACATGCATCCTGATGTCATGGCATGGGGCACCCCAGAGACTGCCCAACGTAGAAGAGGGCAACAGGGAATGCCTGCCAGGCCACCCTTGCCCAGTGGAGGCTGAGAGCTAATAGATAAATGCTTCCAGCCCTTCAGCAGGGAGCTCTGAAATTCAGGTCACATGGCCACTTCACTGTCCCTAGCGGGATCGGGTAGCAGTCCCTGTGTCCCAGGCCAGCCTGTCTCCTCCCCCTGTTCCTCAGTCCTGCTCCCAGGAGTCACAGTCCCCTCGCAATAAAGCTTTTGTCTCAGGCCCTGCTTTCTGGGGAACCAGGCTGAGATGATCCCCATGACTCTCCCGAAATGAAATTCATTCTTAATAACCTACCTCCACACATATATTTTTTAATCAATATGGTGCTCTAACTGTATTTTAATAGAGAAATAAAAAGAAGTAATAAGAAACATCTTTCAATTTGTCCATGTTCAGCTAAACTATATTAGAAGACCAAGCGAGCAGGGTAGACACCGGTGCCTTTGTGTGGATTCACTCACCATGAATGTGACCTGGTGGGCGGAGACTGGAAGCAGGATCAGGGGACTTGGTTCCAGGGGTCAGCTCTGCCATTAACCCCCCGTGTCATTCAAGTCCTTGTCTCCGAGAATCTGTTTCCTCAAGGGTAAAAGATGGCATTGAACTGTGAGCTCGTTAAGGATCAGCTCTGCCCTATTTCTAGATGGTTTCTGATCTTCTGACCTCTTCTGAACACTTGTTTTCTTGCCTGGCCTCCCTCCAGCTGTTAGATCAGCCATCAAGGGCTGAAATAATAAAGTTGGTATTGAAGATCCATACCAGCCCAGGCACTGAAAGATGAGGCAAAGTTTGCCATTATGAAATTTACATTCTGGGAGGAGATGGGGTGGTGTGGGGACTAGGTAGCAAGCAAACAACTGAACATGTTTGCATGCTAAGTTGATTCAGTCGCGACCGACTCTTTGCTACCCTATGGACTGTAGCCCACCAGGCTCCTCTGCCCATGGCATTCTCCAGGCAAGAATACTGGAGTGGGTCGCCATGCCCTCCTCCAGGGATCTTCCCCACCCGGGGATCGAACCCTAGTCTGTTATGTCTCCTGCTTTGGCAGGTAGGTTCTTTACCTCTAGTGCCACCTGGGAAGCCCCAGCTGGCACCGCAGCTGAGGGCAGGAAACCTGACTCTAGCCCTCCCAGTAGGGAAGGGCCCTGGAGGACTCAGGCCAATCGGACATCCAGTTCCCTTCTGCAACATCACCACCTAGTGGACCTGCCAGAGTCCACTTCTCTAGTGGGGATAATAAATCCCAGTTGCCCCAGGGAAGAAAGAGCAGGTTCTATCTGGAAGAAAAAGGCCATTGATCAGCTGGAGCCTCTAAGCTGTCTTCCTTGACCTCTTTAGCAAGTCAATAGTCTTCAATAGCCAGGCACTGTCAAAAGAAAAGGATTTTTCTGAATTCCTCTAGTTTTAATATATGTTAGAGCTTGACTGATTAGAACAGAGTTTTGCCTTAGGACAGAGGAAAAAGAAGCCATGGTATGAGGCAGAGAAGATGGGTGGTCCATTTCTTCTACTTTGGCAGATTATGGGAGGAAGGGGAGAAAGGCAGGGGAGGCCAAGGACCAGCCATGGTCCGAGAAGTGCTGCAGAGGTCAAGGCAAGGGCCAAGAACTCAGAAGAGCCAGGGGCCCACTTCTCCCAAGTCCCAGTGGAGACTGCAGGGTCTAAGGCAATGAGTGGCTTCTTCCAACATGGCTCCAGCAGAGGGACGGTGAATCTTATGGAGAAGCTTCTGGCCCTCTGGGATCTCAGTGTCTACATGCCCTGGAAAGCAGGGCTGCAGAGGCCAAGAGGACTGACAGGGGGACAAAGAGGTCACTAACCTCAGATATGCAGATGACACCACCCTTACGGCAGAAAGCGAACAAGAGCTAAAGAGCTTCTTGATGAAAGTGAAAGAGGAGAGTGAAAAAGTTGGCTTAAAGCTCAACATTCAGAAAACTAATATCATGGCATCTGGTCCCATCACTTCATGGCAAATAGGTGGGGAAACAGTGGAAGACTTTATTTTTCTGGGCTCCAAAATCACTGCAGANACAGAGCCTGGAACTCGTCGCTACTCAATTGCCAAACACAACCAGGACCACGGGGCAGGGCGACCATGGAAAACAGGCTGGACCTCATCTCAGGGCAACCACGGCACACATCCCAGAACTCGGCAAAGGGCGACCGAGGCAGAAAGCCTGAAACTCAGTGAAGGCTGTCCGTGTCACACAGCCCGGAACTCGTCGCTAGCCGACCACGGGACACAGCCCGGACCTCAGCAAAGGGTGACGGTGGCACACAGGCCGGACCTCAGCGCAGGGCGACAGCAGCACACAGGCTGGACCTCGGGGCAGGGCGATCACAGAACACAGCCTGGACCTCGGCGCAGGGTGACGATGGCACACAGGCCGGACCTCAGGGCAAGGCAACCACGGAACACAGACCGGATTTCGGCTCAGGACGACTGGGTCAAAAAGCTTGGACCTCAGTTCAAGGCAACCACGGCACAGAGCCTGAACCTCAATGAAGAGCGACCGAGGCACACAGCACAGCCCTCGGCACAGTGCGACTCTGGCAAACATCACAGACCTCGGGAGATGGTGACCACAGCACATAGCCCGGAACTTGGCGCAGGGTGACCGCGGCACACAGGCCGAACCCCAGTGAAGGGCGACTGTGGCACACAGCATGGAACTCGNCACACAGCACAGCCCTCGGCACAGTGCGACTCTGGCAAACATCACAGACCTCGGGAGATGGTGACCACAGCACATAGCCCGGAACTTGGCGCAGGGTGACCGCGGCACACAGGCCGAACCCCAGTGAAGGGCGACCGTGGCACACAGCATGGAACTCGTCACTAGCCGACCATGGAACACAGCCAGGACTTCAGCGCAGGGCGACCGCGGCACATATCCCGAACTTCAGTGAAGGGCATCCGCAGCACACATCCCGGACCTTGATGCAAGGCGACCCTGGAACACAGCACGGATGNCTGGGAAAGACTGAAGGCAGGAGGAGAAGGGGACGACAGAGGATGAGATGTTTGGATGGCATCACTGACCTAATGGATATGCGTTTGGGCAATCTCCGGGAATTGGTGACGGACAGGGAAACCTGGCGTGCTGCAGTCCATGGGGTCACAAAGAGTCAGACCTGACTGAGTAACTGAACTGAACTGAACTGAGCAGTGTGACCCAGGAAGCCCTCAAACTCTTCAGGTCTCCATTTTCTCATCTGCAAAGTGGAGCTATGAGAGTGTCCGCTTCATACGCTTGTGACATAGCAGGTGCTGGGGTCGTCCCTAGACACAGCCGGTGTAATGAGAGCTTCTTCCTGCCATGACCTCCTTCTCCATTCATGACTTGAATGGTTGCAGAACTTTCACATCTTTAATTTCCTAACAGCCGTTGAGCTTTTGTTTGAATTCACTTATGTTTCCTTTGCAAGTGTCCACTTATCCCTTCCTCTTGGGCATTCATGACTATAAATCATTGTCTGTGATTCCATGCTTAGAAAGAGACAGGGCTGGAACCTACTCATTGGAGGTTTTTACTGGGTTATTTATTGTGACAGAAAATGCAAATGTATTGGCAGTAAACATCAGAGAAAATAGCTACCTCAGCATTACCCACAATACGTAAATGCAGATGGAAACGGTGGGGAGAGAGTGTCATTTTTAGTAAGTAGAGCAGATACTCCACTTCGCTGAATATATGAAATGCCAGAAAATTCACCTGACTTCCTACGTTTCTGAAAGACATTTAAAGTTGACCTGCTTCTTCTTTCAGGACCCCGGAATGACATTATATTTCACTATATTTGGTGCTGTGTGATATGAAAGCTGACAAAATAGAAAATTAAAAATTAGAACATGATTGTGGGGAAAACAGAGCTTTACTGGTGTATATCTAGTTCCATCCCCTGCAGGAAGGACCCTGCCTCAATGCGGGCAAATTTCCCTTTTCTTCTGGTCTATTTAAATGACAACCCACTCCAGTGTTCTTGCCTGGAGAATCCCAGCGACGGGGTGCCTGGTGGGCTGCCATCCATGGGGTCGCACAGAGTCGGACACGACTGAAGCGACTTAGCAGCAGTAGCAGCAGCATTTTATACCAAAACATCTTTGCCAAGTGGTTAAGACTATATTTTTATGGTCTCTGTGGATAACTTGCAAATAGAAGTAAGGAACAGAAAGTCGAGCTCTCCAGATCTAGTCAAGGACCAAGAAATACTGACATGTCCTGAGCCGTTGACACTAGTGGAGAAAAGGCTCCTTTCCTTCTCCTGATATTTCCCTCTACATGGAAGGAGCCTAGGAGTGTGATACTCTTGGTACCAGTATGCCAGCTTCACCCTCTCCACCCTAGACAAGGTAGTGGGTGTCCTAATGAGACTGGTGACTTAGGATGTGAAACGGAATGCACTAAACCCAATCTCACCAACCCCCCCACCCCCCACCCTGGTCTCCCTGTCAAGAGCAAGTGTGTCTCTTGCTCCTCTGTATTGCCAGTCTACGACCAGTCAGTTTCAGTGTTCAGTGTTAGGAAACCCACGTGCCTGCAGATAATGTCACAGTCTCCAAGGTGACCCTTATCAGAGAGATACTATTCTGGCATTTTCTTATTTCTCAGTGGGCACAGTTTTCAGACAGAGAACAGAAGCTTGTGTCTTAGTCTGTTTGGGTTGCTGTAACAGAATAGTAGACCAGGGGGCTTCAACTACATTCCTTTCTCTCAGTCTGGAGGCTGGAAGTCTATGATCAAGGTGCTGGCAGATTTGTGTCTGGTGAGGCTCCGCTTCCTGGCTTGCAGACAGCTGTCTTCTTTTAATATCCTCATGTGACAGAGAGAGGGATCCTAGGTCTCCTCCTCTGTCTTTTTTTCTAAGAGCACTAATGCCATTCTTGAGGGCTCCACCCTCATGACCTCATCACCTCCCAAAGGGCCTCACTTCCAAATATCATCACATTGGAGATTAGTCTTCAACATATGAATTTTGGGCTTCCCTGGTGGCGCTAGTGATAAAGAATCCACCTGCCAATGAAGGGGATGAAAGAGAAGCAGTTTTGATCCCTGGGCAGGGAAGATTTCCTGAAGAAGGAAATGGCAACAAACTCCAGTACTCTTGCCCAGGAAATTCCACAGACAAAGAAGCATGGTGGGTAACCATCCAAGAGGTCACAAAGATTCAGACATGATTGAGATAATGTCTATATGAATTTTAAGAGGAAACAAATATTCAGTCCACAGCTAGTAAGAGTTACCTCAAAGCCCAAGAGTTGACAAGGATGTCTCTTAGGTATCCTGGACGGCCTTCAGAGCACCGATATCCTGCTCTAGGTCAGCCACAGCCAACAAGCCACATTGTCACTAAGACTTCCTCTTGGAAGTGGTTAAGGAAGTTAAGGCAATTGCATTCCTCTTCCATACTCAATTCTTAGTCAAGTTACTTCAGTTGCTCAATCGTGTTCAACACTTTGTGACCCCATGGACTGCAGCACACCGGGCTTCTCTGTCCATCACCAACTCTCAGAGCCCACTCAAACTCATGTCCATTGAGTCGGCAATGCCATCCAACCATCTCATTCTCTGTCGTTTCCTTCTTTTCCCACCTTCAATTTTTCCCAGGATCAGGTCTTTTCAAATGAGTCAGTTCTTTGCATCAGGTGGCCAAATTGGAGTTTCAGCTTCAGCATGAGTCCTTCCAATGAATATTCAGGACTGATTTCCTTTTGGATGGACTGATTGGATGTCCTTGCAGTCCAAGGGACTCTCAAGAGTCTTCTCCAACACCACAGTTCAAAAGTATCAATTCTTTGGCACTCAGTTTTCTTTATGATCCACCTCTCACATCCATACATGCCTACTGGAAAAACTATAGCTTTGACTATACGGACCTTTGTCAGCAAAGTAATGTCTCTGCTTTTTAATATGCTGTCTAGGTTGGTCATAGCTTTTCTTCTAAGGAGCAATTAGTCAATTAGTCAATTCTTAGTCAATTCTTAGTCAAGACATTGCTCAAATACCTTCAAGTAACACCCACTGGTTTTTTAGCTCAACTGAATACTTTCTCCTTTTAATTTTAATACCAATGTTTACTCAGGAAATGTATATTAACCTAGTCAAGCGCTATTTGTGGAAATGGCACCCCTCACTTATACAATGTGTATGTGCATTTATGTGCGTGTTGAGGGGTATGGTACTGTGGTGGGTGGCTTGTAGGGGTTTAGTACATGTGGTACGTATTTGTATGTTTGTATCTGATGTGGCATGGTGTGTGATGTGTTTGTATGTTGCATGTGTGTGTATGTATGTGGTGTGGTATGTGTGTAGGGGGGTATGGCATGGGTATACATTGGTTTCGAAACTTCCTCAAATTAATGGATTCATTTGGCCATAATCTCATGGTCAGGACCAGGCAATTTGTATGGAGCATTTTAGTTCTAAGATGAAATGCACTGAGAGATTGGGATGAATGAGCTTCTGACTTGCAGATTTAGAGAAAATCAGTTCTTCCATGCACTTCCCCACAAACACCAAGCAGAAACCAGAAAAAGGAACCAGGCCCTTCTCCCCTCTATCCTGGTCAAGAGTTCTTGCCCTGGACTCAAGTGACCTTTTCTCCTACGATTGTATCATCTGTGTTCATAGCTCGCGTTTGACTGGAATGTGCTGGTCAAGTTTGTTTATGACTAGTGTCTACTATGATCAGCAGGGCATCCATTCTGTTTGGTTGGTGCTTGCAGTGGACACACTTTAAGGTGATCTGTCTACAGGGGTCATATTCTTTATAATCCCCTCCCTGTGAGTAAGCGGGACTTGTGCCCTGCTTCAAACCAATAGAACCAGGCAAAAGTGACAGGACATCAGGCCCAAGATTCTTGATGACCATGAAGAAGCCAAAGGTTCACGCTGTAAGGAGACCTATAAAGAAGGTTGGTGGCATGCAACTGTGGAGCTGCAGGTGTTCTCATAACCACAACCAGCAAGAAAACTGGCCCTCAGTCCTATTATCTCAAGGAAATAAATTCTACCAACCACCTGAATGAGCTTGAAATCAGATCTTTCCATCAGCCTCCACATGAGAATGTGGTCTGGCTGATAGCTTGACTGTAGCCTTACAACACCCTAAGCAGAGGACCAGGTGAGCAATGCCAGGACTTCTGACTCATGGGAACTGGAAGCCGACGAACGTGTTTCTTCTTATGATGTGGTCATCATCTGGTCCTATCTGTGCTCAGTCATGTCTGACTCTTTATAACCCTTTGGGCTGTAGCTCGCCAGGCTTCTCTATCCATGGGATTCTCCAGACAAGAATACTGGAGTGGGCTGCCATTCCTCCTCCAGGGGATCTTCCCGGCCCAGGGATTGAACCTGCAACTCCTGTGTCTCCTGCACTGCAGGCAGATTCTTTACCTGCTGAGCCATTGGGTGTGGTCATATATTAAACTAATTCAGGGCATACATCATACCAATAGTTAATTTAGTTGTTATCCCTCCTTGTCCCATTCATTGCACAATGAGTCGTACATTGCTTTGCAGAATATCCCCTAGACTCTGTGTTGTAATTATAGCTTAATACAATTATGACTTTTCCTCTTTACTTTCCTCTTTACCACAAGAGCAAGAACTCTGTTCTACTTTTTAAAAAGCCCCCCAGTATATCAAAGTACCTGACACACAAGGGACACAGTCATAAGTGATTGGAGGCTTTGATCCTTTATTTGTTCAATTAAACCAAATGGGTCTTAAAGACATAGGTACAGGGGACAAACTTTGACTGCATGATTAATGGGTACCCACTTAGGTCTCAGACATGCAGAGAACAAATCAAAAGCCTTCAAGATGATCGTGGTTCAACCCAGACAGCAGGATCTTGTAACATCATCCCCTTCTCACCAGCAATGCAATCAGAAAATACCCAAACATCCCTAGACTTCTTTGTCATCTGTCAAGATTATGATTCTGCAGATCCGGCAGAAGTGTGACTGTAAAAGTTCTTCGTGGCTTTTAAGTTTGCAAGTAGAAGAAGCAAGAGGCCCCTGCTGTGGCCATCTTCTGTGTCAAAGAGGAGGAAGCCACCAAGAGGATGGATATACACTGCCCTTCCTCAGGAGCCCATTGTGGGCAGCCCTTCAACTCTGACTCAAGTGGGTGTATCCAGATTCAAGCAGACCAGAAATCCAAGCCATATCTGGCAGGGCTACTTTTTATTCATAGGCTTACAGAATATGTTGAATTAAGAGGCACATCATTCAGTAAGTCTATTTGCCAAAGCTAAATATGTATTCAGCCTTAAAATTCATCCATGGTAGCTTGCATTATAGATTGCAAAATTTGCTTTCATGTACATATAAAATATTCTTATTTGATTTAAGTTATGTATTTAAAATCCATAAAATGGTACCAGATAGCATACTGGCCAATTTTACCACGGTTCTTATACATTCCTGATAAGTCAAAGAGATTGGTAGAGAATGCATAGCTTCCTACTAGAAAAAGAGAGATTCTGATACAAGCAGTGGAATAGTGTCAGGACCAGAGTGCCTCAGTGTAGAGCTAAGTAGTTTTACAATATAACTCTCATTTTAATTAGCATCACATCTGGTTCCCTTCTTTAATAATTGGGATACTGTTAAATTTGCCTGGTCTTTCCACCCTCCATTTGTCTGGCTGAGGCAGAGAATACCATTATTACTTTTCATTTTCTTCCAATTTATTTCTACTTTCCCAAAAGCATTTCTTTCACAGCCATCTGCCCTGCCTTTCTGCCTATTCCAGTGTCCCCAAGTCTGGGTCACTTTGCTCACTGCATTAACACCTAGATTATAGCAGCCCACTCCATAATCCTGTTTAACAGAATTTTTGACCACACTCTAATTAAAAAATTATCTTCCAAAACTGTGATCGTGGGGCTGTTAACTCTGCAGAAGAATGGGGAAGCTGGCTAAAGAGCTTTTCTTTGGATGGCATGCAAATAAGACTCCCCTCCCGCAGACCTTCGTCTCTCTTTCATTATATCCCAGGTTGGAGAAATTTCCACTGTGAGTGTTCCTGGCAGCCAAACCTCCAGCATCCCATGCTGATTTCTTGCCTAAAAATACACAGCCTCTCACTCCATGGGGAAGAAAAATGCAACACTGCCATTTCCAGCATGCTCCCCAAAGACTGATGACGACCCGGGAGCAATTCATCATTATTCATGCATTGGAGGTTTTGGCATTTCCCTCATGGAACTCTTCTTGTTTATCTTATGGACATTGTGATAAGAACCAGATGTGTCTTAACTTTAACAGCCCCTCACCATAGCTAACTTGGNTGGTTCGATTCCTGGATCAGGAAGATCCCTGGAGAAGGAAATGACAAACCACTCCAGTATTCTTGCCTGGGAAATCCCATGGATGGTGGAGCCTGGGGACTACTGTCCATGTGGTCATAAAGAGTCAGACATGAACTATGGACTAAGCAAAAACAATCCATGCTTATGAGAATAACATGAAGACCATGTGGACCTGGTATAAGTACGGACCTGGTTACCTGAGTGATGTCAAGTTGCTAGAATTAAGGGACTAGATGAAAATAGAAATTCAATGGTTTCGAAAACTTTGAATCAACAAATAGTGGTGAGATTTCAACAATTGGAAGTAAAGTTGCCCTAAGTGAGAACAATGAAAGGGTGTGAAGGCAGTTAGTTTTATGATTTATTTCTTGAAAGAAACCATTTTCATGAAAAAACGATACATTTGGATAGACACAAAATCAATTTCAAGTAGTTAAATATAAATCTTGATATTTTACCTGAAAGCAGGAAGGAGTTAAATGATTCTGAGTGAGTGAAAGTCGCTCAGTCGTGTTCAACTCTTTGCAACCCCATGGACAATACACTACATGGAATTCTCCAGGACAGAACACTGAAGTGGGTAGCCTTTCCCTTCTCCAGGGGATCTTCCCAATCCAGGTATAGAACCCAGGTGTCTCACATTGCAGGTGGATTCTTTACCAGCTAAGCCACAAGGGAAGCTTTAAATGATTCTAGTTAGTTACAAATTAGAATCTGTTTATTAGTGAAGGTTACAATACTTTTATCAATGAAGAAAAATTAAAATGTATAATGTCTATGTCTAAGTATGGGATGATAAAGCACCATTAATCAAAGACATAATTAAATAGAATAAATGGTTAAAACACCTTGTTAAGTAAAATGTAAACAAAAAGTAAATACATCCATAATGTGATATAAAGCTTGCTTGTGGATTATTAAGCANAAGGTTACAATACTTTTATCAATGAAGAAAAATTAAAATGTATAATGTCTATGTCTAAGTATGGGATGATAAAGCACCATTAATCAAAGACATAATTAAATAGAATAAATGGTTAAAACACCTTGTTAAGTAAAATGTAAACAAAAAGTAAATACATCCATAATGTGATATAAAGCTTGCTTGTGGATTATTAAGCAATCTAATTTTTTAAAAATTAGAATCATTAAACACTGGGTAAAACAAAAATAATTAAGTAAACTTGCTCCTAAACTTTAGCTGAAATTAATCAGTTTCAAATGTCATGGGGAGTTTATAGTAAGTAAACAATGTCTAGAGTCTCATAATAAGGCATGCATTTATATAAAATAATTATTATGTAGATAGGTACTTTATTAAACCATGTGATTTTAAATTATGCTACATATTTAATTGTATTTATAAACAAAGAAGCATAGGGCAGGTAAGACAAAAATATGTTTTTCAGAGAACTGAATATATTAAAGGTATAGTAAAATGTGTACAAATGTTTATTATACTGGCTATGTTTATAGTATAAATTCATTTCTAATATGCATGCTATATATATATGATATTCTGTGTTATTCAATATAAAACATTATGTATTTTATTGTTTCAAGTTTTTTAAGATTTTTTTAAGTCTGAAATAATCATTTGGATAACTGCTATAAATAGTTTAATGTAATAGCAGTAAATTACATTGGTATTGTAATTATTCTTTCGTGCTCTAGTTTATAACACTTTACAAGTGCTGTGCACATAATAGGTCAATAAATATATGCTGTGTGAATGAATGGATGGATGAATGAATGGTTTGATGAGGTACTAAGGCTGCTTTCTCTATGTACAATACACTTCTAATCACTAGTAACTAAGTCTTCATCCATTTTTTTAAGATTCATTTTTACTGGCCATTTTTCTCTGAAAACTTTTCTCATCAGTCATACACCACCTCATGGTTTTTAAGCTTCATAATCCTTTGTATCTTTCTTACATCACTCATATATCTCTGTTTCATATGTTCATTCCAATCTATTTTGGTCACTCACCTTTTAAAAAACTTGGCTTATTTGGGTTCACTGCTGCTGCTAAGTCACTTCAGTGTGTCCGACTCTGTGCGATCCCATAGACNGGGCTTGGGGTGGGCAGTGTTTCATTGCAGAACGTTGCGGGGCGGTGACGGGGGGCTGAGCTGGGCGTGCTGGGTAGGACAGGGTGGCCGGTGGAAGCCCGAGGCCACCGGACAGGGAGCCGCCTGGAGCTCCAGGCTGCAGGCAACTTTCCATGACAGGCGGGGGTCGGGGGCCCGGGTGGGGCTGAGTGATTCCCTGGCAGGTGACTCTGCCCTCTGACGGGGCCTGTTTGGAAAGGAAGCAGGTGGGCGCCCCGCCCGCTTGGGCACTGGGCTGCCACTGCGGTCACGGGAACATTGATGTCATCGATGTCAGACACAGATTGGCTGCCCACGGGGCCAGACACTGCAAGGCCCACTCCTGTCCCCAGAGACTGGCCGAGGAACACAGGAAACCCAGCCGGAGAGAAACAAAACGATTCACAGCCCAGACCGCGGACTGGGACTGGAACGGGTGAGCCTGCCGGCAGGAACTGAGTGTGCAAAGTGTCCCACCGACTCGTCTGCAAGGCTCCCAGCCTACCACCTCCGTGAGCGGGAAGAGCGAGGCTAAGACCCTGTGCAGACCTGGGGACAATAACTGCCCACCTGGCCCTCTCCTGCATCACAAAGGGTTGATGGACTCGGCAAACGCCTACCTACACTTGAAAAGAGTTTAGCTTCCTTATCTCGTACCTGCTTTGAATCAAATGATTTTCTAAATGGAAACTTTTTAGAAAAGAAAACAAAAATGGCTCATGAGCCCATCACCCAGATGACTCCTGCTGTATTCTTTAATAAAAGAAAACTTGAAACAGGTAAAATATCACAGGAAGTTATAAAGTGAACACGAAGGCCCCCTCCTTTCTCATTAACCGTATTCCCAAAGGCATCCACATGCGGTGGACTCTGCAGAAAGAGTTGCAACAATGCCTCCCGTCACCAAATCACAGGAATAATAAACAGCTGATGTTTCAAGATACCATGCGTGGGATGGCTTAGGACCCAGCAGAGCTATCTGATCCGTGCTGCTGATGGATTTGTTTGAGAGTGCCCTTCAGGAAGAAAATGTGCGTATGCCAGCACATATTTGTCCATCTTTCAAAGTTCTTTTAATTAAGTCCTTGAGTTAATTTTAGGTACACATGCAATTCTAAAAAATAAGCGAGATCTGAGGCACCCTTTACCCCGTTTCCACCAACTGTAAACATCACGGCCCAGATGTGGACGCTGATACTGTCAGGATACAGAGCGTTTCCATCTGCACGAGGACCCCACCCTCTTCCCTCCCACCCCTGCCCCCAGCCCAGCAGCCACTCATCGTGCTCCAGGTCTGCCAGGCCCTCGCTCAGGAGTGATACACAGACGGAACCACACAGGATGCAAGCCCAGTTCAGTCGCTCAGTCGTGTCCAACTCTTTGTGACCCCATGGACTGCAGCACGCCAGGCCTCCCTCTCCATCACCAACTCCCGGAGTTTACTCAAACCCATGTCCACTGAGTCAGTGATGCCATCCATCTCATCCTCTGTCGTCCCCTTCTCCTCCTGCCTTCAGTCTTTCCCAGCATCAGGGTNTGGGGAGGAACTATCATGCTAGCTAAAAACCCTCCTAAGAATAGAAAATTATCCGTGACTTCCAGCAGATTTTAGAGTCTTGCTCAGAACTGCAGTTCTGTAGCGTTTAATTATTAAATGGACCAATTGATTGAATGGTGTCTGTTTAGGACGATTTTTCCTCTGTCTACGCACATTTTGTTGCATTTTTTATTTTATCTCAAGGTGCTGCTATAGTCAAAATCGGGATTAAAAAGTCTTTACTGGGAGGGCCTGGCAGTGTCACAGAAAGAGAACACAAAGCCTGCTGCTCAGAAGAAAGCTCTAGCCTTGTCACTCACAACTGGATAATCTTGAGCAAGCAATTGACTTAAGATTTTCTGTGTCTACTTCTTTCTCCAAAATTAGAATAGTATCTGCCCTCCAGTATGCCTTCAAAAACTGAAAAATTGAGATGAACACAACTGTACATTGGAAAAACAGAAAGTTTTCCCAAAACGCAGGGTTGTCTTTTCACCCATTATGTTAGGTAAAAACACTCCTTAGAACAGAAAATTATTTGTAACTTCTGGCAGAATTACAAGAGTCTTGCATGTAACAGCAGTTCTGTAGCTTTTAGTTGTTCATCACGTTCCTGAGAACACCATGATACTCACACCTAAGGTCTGTTTTCAGAGTGTTTGTGAGAGATCTATGCCTGACCCCATGGAGTTTGGGGACAAGTCCTCTCCCTTTAAGGCTGTGGGGCTTGGCCACATGGCCATACGAAGGGACTTGACATGGGTGCCTAGACACTGAGTTTATAAAGAAGAAATCAACTGCAAAGATGATCAACCAGTGTGTGATGGAGAGGCATGGAGAAGCCAGGGCAATGTCTTCTAAGGCCAGCCCCACAGGGGAGGGGCCCACATGTTTCTCTGCGTTGGGTTTTTGTTGTTGTTGTTGTTGTTGTTTGGGGCTTTTCTATTTGTTTTTTTACTTTCATTGTTACTGGAAGAAAGCTTCTTGCAGGAACTGTTTCTTAGGGTTCTTTGGAGGGAGCAGTAAGATTAATGAAGCAAAGCTTCCACAGCCTCGTGCCAAGAATATCTATGCCGTTTTGGTAAGTCGGCCAGAACAAATACCTCGTCCCTCGGCATGGGGACTCTGTAGACTGAAGATTCCCATCCTGTCTACAGTTTTTTTTAAAAGAAAAACTGATTGCCGCTGATGGGTTTCCCACCCTCTCATCCCCACACCCCTCCTCACCACCAGTTGCTTTAGATTTTTCTTTCACCCTCCGATGTGTCATCTGGACTCAGCAAGTCCCCGCCCACCCCCAACCCCGTCCCCTCTGCTTCCCGGGTTTTCCAGATTCCAGGCAATGATTCCCAGTGTGGTGCAGGCAGAGGGCTGCCCTCAACTCCAGCCTGAAAGGCAAGGCTGAGAAGGTGGTCACTGCTCTGAAGAGGCAGCAATGGAGAAGATGCCCTGTTGCCTCCTCTACCAGCAGCTGGAATCAGGAACATTACTGCGACCTGGCGCAAATGCTGGGAGGGTCTAAATGCCTCCTGCACATCTTGTCAAGTGCCTGCTTTTCTGCCAGGCTCATCTGAGGGATTCCAGGTGCCTCTGATGTGACGATTTGGGTTTGTCGTTGTTTAGTTGCTAAGTTGTGTTTGACTCTTTGTGACCCCATGGACTGCAGCAAGCCAGGCTCCCCCATCCATGGGATTCTCCAGGCAAGAATACTGGAGTGGGGTGCCATTTCCTCCTCCAGGGGATCTTCCTGACCCAGGAATCGAACCCATGTCTCCTGCACTGGCAGGCAGATTCTTTACTGCTGAGCCACCTGGGAAGCCTGAGGATCTGGTATTTGTAGTCAGTTCAAATGAACCGGGAAGGCAAACAACATAGAAAAAAGAATGATTTGTGCTTAAAAATGAAAATAAACCACNTGTCTCCTGCACTGGCAGGCAGATTCTTTACTGCTGAGCCACCTGGGAAGCCTGAGGATCTGGTATTTGTAGTCAGTTCAAATGAACCGGGAAGGCAAACAACATAGAAAAAAGAATGATTTGTGCTTAAAAATGAAAATAAACCACTTTTTCCCCTGTTAACTCATGTTTAATAGGAAAGTTTGGAGCAGCAACGCTACTGTGTGTGGGTGAGTTGGGCTGGAAGCCCTGAGCCTGCAGTCCCAGAACGTCCCCAAGAGTGCTGCTGTGACCCTGGGCATTGTTCTCTAAGTGCTATTTATTGCCTTGATCTGCATTGCTCAAAGTCTGGAAACAACAAACACATTCATATTTGTGACAAAACATCTACCTACTCATGACTTGGCAAACAATTATTAAAAAAATGCAATACAGTATAAGATGAGTGTGCTACTTTTGGTGCCAGGAGAGAACTTACTGGAGAGCTACCCCTAAAAGCGTCCACTTCATATACTCTGAAGAGAACCCCCTAGCCAGGCTGACTATCCACCTGGAACCTCCTACAAAACCAGACCCCATGAGCTTCCCACACCGTCCAGACCAGAGAGGTCACCGCTTCCCCTGCGTGTGGATGGGTATCCACTGTGTCTGGTTCCAAACCTGGTCCCTCTGGATCAGCCAGAGCCCCCCACCCCCCAGAACCCAGCCTGTACAGGGTGAGGCCTTGCTGGCACGTGACCCCACGTGAGGGCGTGGGTTTCTGCTGCTAATGGGCTGGGAGGGGAAGGGGCACTGCCACCATGAATGCTGGGGTTCTGCAATCTGATGCAGAAGCACCTTCAGAAGGACTGGACTGGCGGCAGCCATACCAGCAAACGGACCAAGCAGGACTGAAACAGGAGCAGAGGGGTAGGCAGAGAAGCAGGGAGGTAGGCAGTATTTCAATTATTTGACATACTAAGTTGCCCAGAGGGCAAAAACATGCATCCATCACAGACTCATCTCTAGGTTTCAAAGAACGTCGAGAGTTGTACAAAACCCTTTTTGACTCCACAAAATCTGACTTCAAAAACTCTACCAAATGCTCCTCAGATGAAAATTCTTGTTCTATTGCTCTAGGACAGAATAAAAAGCACCATTCGGTTGTTGGCCTATCTGCAGGTTACCCACGCACTCAAACGATGGGTCCAGAGAAGCACAAGTCACGGAGAGCATTAAACGCGCCCGACTGCGCTGGCCACTGCGGGGGTCAGCTTTGAAGCACGGAGGGGGAATCGCCTTCGTCTCACTTCTGGGCCCGCAGCCGTGATACACCAGTATGTGTGTCAGCAGAATACTTTCTTTGTAGCAGATAAAGCAATGTTAAACCTTATTTTGTTAACACACCCATGATGAAGATCCATCTATAAGAACCAATGAAATAATCAAGGCTCTGCTATTAGGGGGGATTCAGGAAACTGGAAAGGCTCAAAATAGCACTGCTGAGTTGTTATCAGATTTTAAACTGATCATCAGCAAATCTTTTCAGCTGTTTCTGACTTTAGGCATTCTTACCCCATAGACTGCTACAATGGAATGAGAAAGGCCCGAAGTGTGTTCGGTCTTTTTGTTTGTTTGTTTTTATTCCATTATAAGAGCGGTCCCAACTTATCAAGTTTTCTCCTTCCTCATTAAAAAGAAAAAAATAAAAGCTTATTACTTCCCTAGATGGTAAGAGTTAATGCTGTACTCTTTTCTCAGTAATTACAGGCTTTAGGATGTCTTTTTAAGTGGGAGAATGGACGTGTCATGCAGTTAGCCAATAAATGCAATCCCTGATTAAAATATGAGTTCTAAAAGTTTGCAAACTTCTATTTCCCTAGTGCATTTTCCATTTCAGAGATGTGAACCTCGCTTCTTTCCTCCCCACCCCCCACCCCCAGTTCTCTCATGTAAGAGCTAAAGCTACGTGTCTTTTAACTTCCCCAATCACACCCTCACAAACTTAAGTCGACAACTATGTGTTCAAAAATCTTTGTTTTCCCTTTGAAACTGGATGCGAAAAAGAAATCTCTCCTGTCAGTGGAGACAGCTGTGAAGGAACGAGGTGCCTGCACAAAAATCTCCTTAAATTTTTTGAAGAGCTGCTTCTCTTTATCCCACTGGTATATCTGGGAGAACGTGTAGTCACTCCCCAGGGCCAGGTAGTGATTCTCTTTAAAAGAAAAGGGCTGCAGGGTCATGGCCCCTCGGGACGGTAAAGCCTGGATCTCCACAAACTGCTTGCTGTTCCACCTCATGACCCTGGAGTCCCCGATGAAACGGGTGAGGGACAGGTAGAGGGCATTCTGCATGCGGAAGCTCTTCACAGCCAGCACGTCCTCCATGTTGGGGATGTCACTGTGGGGAACAAACTTCTTCGAGCTCTTATTCCACTGGAGGATGATGGGGACCTGGGAGCGGCTGGACAGGATCAGGTGTGATTTTCCATCTATATCCACGAACTCCGCATCCGTGTCCCTGAACCACTCGTGCAGGGACTGGTATGAGTAGAATCCTTTGCTGTTCCATTTATACACAGTCGACAGACCGGCTTTGGAGCTGTCGGCGATGACGAAGAAGGTCTCATCCTCGATCTGAAACAGCTCAATGTCGTTGGGCTTGGAAATGCGAGAGACTTCTATGTCTTGGAATTTGACAAACTTGGTCCAGCTCTCGTCGTATTTGTAAATGTGAGAGCCGCCGAAGAGCTGGGCCACCACCACAAAGACCTGATCTTCGATGAGGATGGCCTTGCAGCCCACGATGGACTGACCTGCGCTCCCGAAGAGGAGAGAGGGGGATTAGCACAGCCACTGTGAGAAACTTCTCCAGAGTCAGAGAAGGACAAATGTTACATGGTACCACTTCCACGTGAAGTCCAAAAATAATACAAGTAAACTTGTTTACAAAACAGAAACATATGCACAAACATAGGCAGCAAGCTTACGGTTACCAAAGGGGAAAGCAGGGAGGAATGAATTAGGAGTATGGGGTTATCGGGCACATACTGCTGCATATAAAATAGATAAACAACAAGGAGCTACTGTTATAGCACAAGGAACTATGGTCGCTGTCTTGCAATAACCTATAATGGAAAATAATCTGAAATACATACGTACATATACAAAATGGAATCACTTTGCTGTATACCTGAAACTAACACAATCCTGTAAACCAACTATAGTTCAATTTTTTTAAAAAAGAGAAATAACAAACAGCAATGAACAGAGTAAATATTTGTTTATGTAAATCTAAACTGTACAGTAGTCCAAGGGGTTGCAAAGAGTCGGACACGACTGAGCGACTTCACTTCACTTCAAACTATATAAAACAAGAATTTCTTCAGGTAAATCAACTGTGTTATATAATATTAATCAGAATTTGTGAGTTTAATCAAGAGGATGAAAAGGATAAATAATTATGTAAATCTAACTGGTATTTAAAAATTGGTAACTAAGGTCTTTAGGTAAATTTTTAAAAAAGTCCTTGATCATTGTGAAACTGGTACTCTTGTGAACGTTTAGCCATTGTGGAGAAAAGTATGGCAGTTTTCAGAAATCTTAACAAAGAATCACTATATGATCCAGGAATTCCACTTCTGCGTTTAGACCCAAAGAATTGAAAGCAGGGTCTGGAAGAACACCATGTTCACAGAAGCATCATTCACAAGAGTGCAAAGGTGGAGACAATCCAAGTGTCCATTGATGGATGAATAGACAAAGTGTGGTATATACACATTATGGAATAGTATACCACCTTAAAAAGGAAGGAAATTCTGACACTCATGGAATAGTGTACCACCTTAAAAAGGAAGGAAATTCTGACACATGCGGTGTCCTGGATGAACGTTGAACGTTAGGCTAACTGATGTAAGCAGTCTCAAAAAGGCAAACAGTGTCTGATTCCACTCATGTGAGGTCCCTAGAGGAGTCAGTAGAGAGAAAAAGCAGGAGGGTGGTACCCAGGGTCTGAGAGCAGGAGAGAAAGAGGAGTTACAGTTTAATAGGCCCTGAGTTTCAGTTTTTCACGATGAATTCTGGGGATCGATGCATGCCTTGGACAGCACACAAACATAGTTAAGATGATAAATTTTATATTATGTATATTTTCCCACAATTAAAAAAAATAGTTTAAATGTATCTCCATAGAAATAGGTAAGTGTTCGTCGTCTTGGCCTCTGGTGTCTTTGGAGGCAGGTACATAATTCAGGAAATTCACTAAGACACAAATTGTCAGCATGCTATTCCTAGCTCCACAGGTCAGAATGAAGCAATTAAATGGGTTTCTTCTCTTGATGGTTAAAACACTAGGAATCAGGACTTAAAGGCGACTCTTTAGCGACTGCCCAGAGCAGGCGCTGCAGGAATACTTGCTGATGAGCCACCATCTGAATGATTCTGCTCTGGCAGCACCAAACCAGAACTTTGCAGGAAAAGGGGAACTTTTCAGTCATCACTCCTCTGTCTGGGTCAGCTCCCACCATCCTCTTCCCATCTGTACCCAGAGTCTCCCCCAAAATCTCCCCAATCTTCTCATTCTAGCCAGAGAACAATAGCACCATCCACATCTCAAATAGTACTGACCCTCCATCTAGGTCATTCAATTAAAAGTTATTTTTTCCCGCTTATTTCCTAGGCAATTTGGACCAAAGCGAATTTGGTCTGTAAATTACAAGGATAATTACCCAATTTCTATTCTTAGTATTAACTTTGGGGAAACATGGTGACTGGTTTATAGGGCGGTTTTTACTTTTCTCTTCCATTGCTTTGCCTTCCCAGCAAGAACCTGGTCCCTTTCCTTTGTTGAAAACTAATTTTTTGATGTTCATCAAAGCAAATTTTGAAAATAATAATAGGTAACACTTCAGTTCAGTTCAGTCGCTCAGTCATGTCTGACTCTTTGCAACCCCATGAATCGCACCATGCCAGGCCTCCCTGTCTGTCACCAGCTCCCGGAGTTCACTGAGACCCACGTCCATCGAGTCAGTGATGCCATCCAGCCATCCCATCCTCTATCGCCCCCTTCTCCTTCTGCCCCCAATCCCTCCCAGCATCAGAGTCTTTTCCAATGAGTCAACTCTTCGCATGAGGTGGCCAAAGTACTGGCAACATTTATAAAGGCACTATTCTAAGTCCTTTACATGCTTATTATATACTTAGTATATANAATCCCTCCCAGCATCAGAGTCTTTTCCAATGAGTCAACTCTTCGCATGAGGTGGCCAAAGTACTGGCAACATTTATAAAGGCACTATTCTAAGTCCTTTACATGCTTATTATATACTTAGTATATACCCACTGAATCCTTACAACAGTCTCATGAGGCTGGTACTCTTATTACCATCACCATGATCCTCATTCTATAAAGGTATAGAGAAATTCAGTAACTTATATAAGGTCACACAGCTATTACACCATGTGGTAGAGTCTGAGACTCAAATCCAGGGAGTCTCATTCCAGTCCACCCTCCACTACCAATGTACCAAAAAGCACAAAGAAGGAAAAAAAAAAAATCACTTGAGCTGAAATAACACTTAATATCTTGATATAGTTCTTTAATTGCCAATCTCTGCAAATACTCAAAGGTGCTTTTTAAAAATAGACTTGGCAAGAGTAACATGGAAACTTACATTACCATATGTAAAATAGATAGCCAATGGGAATTTGCTGTATGGCTCAGGAAACTCAAACAGGGGCTCTGTATCAATCTAGAGGGATCAAATGGGGAGGGAGATTCAANCACCCCACAAGTCTGCACCTTGTGTGTAACACCTTCTTTTACCATTCCAATAATCTTAGGAAATGATGCTAATGTGGATTGTCAGGCTCCATAGTTGCTTTTTGGTGGGAGTTTAATGTAAGAGCCTTGAGGAGACCAAGCCTTTTCATTCTCTCTTTTTAAAAATCTACTTCCCCCTCAGGTTTAGCAAAGATGAGGCATGATGCCTCTTCAGTGCTCTCATCAAATCTTCCGTCAAATGCCCTGCAGCCCATGAGACGCAACTGCATATTTTCCCCATAGATTGCGTAAGGTGCTTAACTGCAAAGATGAGAATTTACTCTGGCTCATGTGAACAGAAAACAACTTTATTAAAAGAGATGCTGGGTACAACATGGGCCTCTAGACAGGCCTGGACAGACAGGATCTGCACGAGGCCACTAGGGGACTCTGGGGAGCCTGCTCAGGAGCCCCTTCTTGGCGTGTTCACCCCACCTTGGGGCAGGGCCTGGGCCCGGACGTGGGGTCCTGCCTGCCTCTCACTGCGGGGAAGGCTGGAAAGCACTTTTGTTGTTGTCTGTGCTCCTGTTGCCCTTGGAGAGGGGTCAACCCCAGAAATGACAGTGTCAGTGGTGTATGAAGCACTTCAGAAATGTGGGGCACCCGTGGTGCTGGGCCCCGGTCCTTACCCCCATGACACTGGGCCCCGGTCCATGCTGGGGTCCCTCTGCTTGTCCCCACACAGCCATAGCACTCAGTGTTTTCAATGCACCGTCCTGTATGAAATGGAAATACACTTACTTTTGTCCCCAGCGGGATCCCCTGGTCTCACTCGTCACACGATCTCACTCCTGGTCAATGGTCAGGACAGAGTTCAGCCTGACCCGCCTGCAGTCTGTGCCCGATATGATGACTGCAGCCAACACAGCCTTGCAGACACTAGGTACGGGTTGCTCAGATTGTTTCAGTTTTCATTATAAATATATACGGGACAAGAAAAGCTGGGGGAAGGGATGATGGGCGCTCTGGTCTCTGGGGGGCTCCAATCCCCGCCTCCCCTGCTCCACGCCCCCTTGGTCCCAGGGCCAGCAGCTCTGCTCACCTGAGACCCTGACCTTCTTGGCACCTGTGAGTGATACTCTTCATCCTTCAGAGGCCTGAGTTTGGGTGGTTCTGCCCACGTGGGTCTTTGCAAGTCCCAGGAGCTTTTCCAGTGGATGCAGAGGTGCCATTGGGGGATTCAGAGGATCTCTGGTCTGACCCTCTTCTTTCACTCGTAGTAGGAGCTCCACTGTGTCCTGAGACTGCGGGTCCACAGGCATCCTTGCTGCCCATCAGTCAGCAGCCTGAGCACTCCCAACTCCACTTCCCGATCCAATCTCCAGGGGCATCCCTAGGTCTCCATGGATACTCACTCCCTGCTGGATGGTCCTCCCCTGGGGACCTGGATACCTAACACAGCAGACTGCAGTGTCCTGGGGACAGGAGCAGGGCTGCAGGGAGCTGGGCTCCTCTGGCCACAGGAGGAGTGTCATGAGTGGCCGTGGTCCATGGCAGATACAAATCCTGGAGGAACAGGCTTCTCAGGACAAATTCCAGCTGGCACATGACCTGGGAGGGGCTGCACAGCGCCTGCCCCCCGGGGTGACCCCAGAATGACCTGTGACCACCCTCTGTTGCCTCTGCCATTACCGTGGAGGTTCCCACCCCTAGCCCTGGAAGAGCAGCCACCATGCCTTGGATTTACATGCAGAATCGCTGAGAAGGGCAGTTTTTGTCAGATTCTGCCTTTGAGCAAAACTCTAAACTGTAGGGCTAATGTTTAAAAGGAATGGAAATGTAAGGCTACTGTTTAAAAGGAGCTCATCACTGTTATTGCTGTTTGGGTCAGATAATTCTGTGGGCGGGGCTGTCCTGGGTGCTGTGGGAGGCAGGCAGCGTCCTGCACCCACCCCCCCCACCCCCCACTGCTGCCAGGACCCTTCCTGCTTCCCCAGAAATGGCACCAGACATGGCTGGACACTGCCTTATGCCCAGGGAGAGGCAGCCCCAAACCTGCTAGAACACCTTAGGCATTATTAGGTTCAGTGGCCTTGAGCCGTTGTCTACAGGGCCTCTATCCCCTAGAATCAGAGCTGCTGTCATCTCTCGCATCTGCGTGTGGTTAACTTCAGTCTTCTCTCCTTCCTCAGTTTCAGATTTGTCAATTTTATTGATCTTACTGAACCAGATTCTGGTTTTTAGTGGTTTTCATTGTTGTTTTTTATCCTGTTTGACTGACGACTTTTTCTGTTTTTCTTTTTATTTCCTCTCTCCTACTTACGTTGGTTTTCAGTTGCTCTTTTTCAGTTTGTTTAAAGGTCAGAACTGAAGTCAATGACTTCAGACTTCCCCTTTCCTGATAGAGGCACTGAGTGCTGAGATGTACCCTTCCTGGGTGTGGGACGGTTTCGTCTTTCTATAAATAGTCTTGACAAGTGTTTAAGTTATGCAGACACACGTGGCTTTTTGCTGGGTAGGATGTCAGAACCCCATCGTCTGGACCCGTTTGCAGCAGCGGCACCTGCCTGCTGCCTGAATGCTGCCCCGCCGCTCACTCTGATTCCATCCTTCTTCCTCGTTCAGTTTAGTCGCTCAGTCATATCTGACTCTTTGTGACCCCATGGACTGCAACATGCCAGGCCTCCCTGTCCATCACCCACTCCCAGAGCTTGCTCAAACTCATGTCCATCAAGTTGGTGATGCCATCCAACCATCTTATCCTCTGTTATCCCCTTCTCTTCTTGCCTTCAATCTTTGCCAGCATCAGGGTCTTTTCCAATCAGTCAGTTCTTCACTTCAGGTGCCCAAAGTACTGGAGCTTCAGCTTCAGCATCAGTCCTTCCAATGAAAGACTGATTTCCTTTAGGATTGACTGGTTTGATATCTTTGCAGTCCAAGGGACACTCAGGAGTCTTCTCTAACCCCATAGTTCAAAAGCATCAATTCTCTGGCACTCAGCCTTCTTTATGGTCCAACTCTCAGATTTGTACATGACTACTGGAAAAACCATAGCTTTGACCATATGGACCTTTGTTGGTAAAGTAATGTCTCTAGTTTTTAATATGCAGTCTATGTTCTTCCAAGGAGCAAGTGTCTTTTAATTTCATGGCTGCAGTCACCATCTGCAGTGATTTTGGAGCCCAAAAGAATAAAATTTCTCACTGTTTACATTGTTTCCCCATCTATTTGCCATCAAGTGATGGGACTGCATGCCACGATCTTAGTTTTTTGAATGTTGAGTTTTTGGTTTTTTTTTACTTTACAATACTCTATTGGCTTTGCAATACTTTAAGCCAGCTTTTTCACACTTTGTTTTTTACCTTCATCAAGAGGCTCTTTAGTTTCTCTTTGCTTTCTGCCATGAAGGTGGTGTCATCTGTATATCTGAGGTTATTGATATTTCTCCCATAAATCTTGATTCCAGCTTTTGCTTCATTCAGTCCAGCATTTCTCATAATGGACTCTGGATATAAGCTAAATAAGCAGGGTGACAGTATATAGCCTTGATGTACTCCTTTCCTGATTTGGAACCAGTTGGTTGTTCCATGTCTATTTCTAACTGTTGCTTCTTGACCTGCATACAGATTTCTCAGAAGGCAGGTCCGGTGGTCTGGTATTTCTGTCTCTTGAAAAATTTTCTACACTTTGTTGTGATCCACAAAACCAAAGGCTTTGGCATAGTCAATAAAGCAGAGGTAGATGTTTTTCTGGAGCTTTCTTGCTTTTTTTTGATGATCCAGTGGATATTGGCAATTTGATGTATGCTTCTATCTTTTCTAAATCCAGCTTGAACATCTGGAAGCTCATGGTTCCTGTACTGTTGAAGCCTGGCTTGGAGAATTTTGAGCATTACTTTGCTAGCATGTGAGATGAGTGCAATTGTGTGGTAGTTTGAGTATTCTTTGGTATTGCCTTTCTTTGGGATTGGAATGAAAACTGACCTTTTCCAGTCCTGTGGCCACTGCTGAGTTTTCCAAATTTGCTGGCATATTGTGTGCAGCACTTTGAACTTTCACAGCATCATCGTTCAGGATTTGAAATAGCTCACCTGGAATTCCATCACCTCTACTAGCTTTGTTCATCATGATGCTTCCTAAGGCCCACTTGACTTCACATTACAGGATGAATGGCTCAAGGTGAGTGATCACACCATCATGATTATCTGGATCATGAAGATCTTTTTTGTATATTTCTTCTGTGTATTCTCGCCACCTCGTCTTAATATCTTCTGCTTCTGTTAGGCCCATGCCATTTCTGTCCTTTTTGTGCCCATCTTTGCATGAAATGTTCCCTTGGTATCTCTAATTTTCTTGAAGAGATCTCTAGTCTTTCGTATTCTATTGTTTTCCTCTGTTTCTTTGCTTTAATCACTGAGGAAGGCTTTCTTATCTCTCCTTGCTGTTCTTTGGAGCTCTGCTTTCAGATGGGTATATCTTTCATTTTTTCCTTTGCTTTTCACTTCTCCTCTTTTCATAGCTATTTGTAAGGCCTCCTGAGACAACCATTTTGCCTTTTTGCATTTCTTTTCTCAGGGATGATCTTGCTCCCTGTCTCCCGTACAATGTCATGAAACTCCGTTCATAGTTCTTCAGGCACTCTTTGTATCAAATCTAATNATAGCCAATGGGAATTTGCTGTATGGCTCAGGAAACTCAAACAGGGGCTCTGTATCAATCTAGAGGGATCAAATGGGGAGGGAGATTCAAAAGGGAGGGGATATATGTACACCTATGGCTGATTCATGTTGAGGGTTGACAGAAAACAAAATTCTGTAAATCAATTATCCTTCAATAAAAAGTAAATTAAAAAAGAAAAGAAATGGGGAAAAAGTAGATATGCACTTACAGTATACATGGGCTTTTTATAGGCTACTTTTTCCCCTTGACCATTATGTTGTGAACATTTCCCCATGTTAACTGCATCTTCTACAACTTGATTTTAACACTACATAATATTCCATTGCATGGAGACACCATAGTTTACCTAACTAATCCCCTACTGCTGGACATTGCAGTTATTTTCAGTTTTTCATTATTGTAAATAGTTTGTTTCCCTGTAGGGAAATCTGTTTTTTAAAACCATCTGGCAGTGCAGAGATTGCAGGGCAGATGTTGTGCACATTTTTAAGACTTCTGAGTTTAAACTACTAAACCGCTTCTCAGAAGCTTCTGACTCCCACCTGCCAACGCTAATTGAGGTGTATGCTCCTTGTTCCCCTGAGGCCTTAGCTATGGAGGTCCCTGCTCTGGGGTCTCAGCAGGGGGCCATGTGAGACAGAAAGAATTCCTTTCTTGGAGATACTCCATAATACCTTTGCCCAAGTTGTAGCAATGGAGTTGCAACAGCAGCAGAAATCTTGTGTGTGTGTGTGTGTGTGTGTGTGTGTGTGTGTGTGTGTGTGTGTGTGTATTTTAATCTAGGAGGAGAGATGCTGCAACATATTTAGTCGACAGAAATCAGAAGGCAAATGAAATTAACCCAAAACAGGAGAGTTGAGAAGATATGTAGAAAGAAGATGTAAGGCGCAAAGCTGGGGATGGGAGTCGTGATCCTGGGTCTCCCTCTCCTACTAGAAGACAGATGTCCCTTTTGCTTGATGCCTAGCAGGGCCACAGAAGAGGAAGCACATGTCCCTCCCATTCCTTGGAGCCCCAGACTTGCCAGGCACGACTGGAGAAAAGCCTACCCAGCCCTTGCTGACTCTGGGATCACCCTGTGATCAAACAAGATGATAAATGAGGTCTGCACGGCCCCGAGAGGGGAGAATGGTCCACATTTGCCTTGGTCTGGTTTAAGGCAAGTGGTTCAGGGCTGTGCCCTGGTTCATCCACCTGTCGTATGCCCAGCTTGTGTGAGCTACAGAGCTTTTCTTCACACCAGGCTGAATTCTAGCAAGTCACACTCCTTCCTCCAAAGAACGACTGAGCTCCTTGCTTCTGTAACCATCCTTCTCCCATGCCTCCCTCAGGCCATTCTCTGCTGCTCCTGGCATTCCTACACTTAGAAAGTTGGAGAGACATTTTTACTGAAGTCAGAGTTAGGGTCTGTGGGGGAAGCAGAGCTGCCTCTGGTTGTTGTTTCTCTTTTCACTATAAAATACAGACAATAGTACATACTATGAGGCTGTGTGATTGAGGTAAGGAGTGATTTATGAATCACTGAGCACATAAATATGAGCTACCTTCCTCTAAGTGAAAAATTATGTGACAGTGAATGTTATTTGTGTTTAATGGAAACTCATGTATTAAGAGAGCAGAGAGAACAGATAAATCGTTCCAATAAGGTAATCAAGGAATGCTCCCTGTAGGAGGCTGCATTTGAGCCTAGAAATACAGGTAAAGGGAGAAACAAAAGAAAGTGAGGTGGCTGAATTGTAAGATGTGATCAGAAAGCATTGACAGAAAATTGGCAACATGTGTTTGGAAAGGTGTGTTGGGACCCTGATGTATGAATTCTGTGTGCTTTCATAAATTAAGAAAAGTAAAATATCTGAAGCTGGTGGATCTCCCTAGTGGTGGCAGCAAGGAAGGAGAATCACGTGTTTATTTTTTATCCTCAACTGATATCCCACTTGTTAAGAATTTACTATATGCCAGGCCCCATGCTAAGTGTTATATAAGCTACTCAGTTAAATTCCCATGGGCCCAACACTATGATACCATTTTACAGATGAAATGGGAATTCATGAAATTACCATTTTACAGATGAAAGAGGCTCAGGGACGTTAAAACTCAGCCAAAGTCATCAGTTAGAAAGATCCAGAGCCAGTCTTATGAAAAAAGTGTCATGTTGGCGTTCCTAAGCTTAACAAACACAAAGGTTAATAAGCTGTTGTAGCTTATTTCTTGGGCTTGGCTGTAAGGAGGATCGCCGTGGGCTTTGTGTCCGCCTGCCACCTCTCAGAAGATTCAGACTTCGACCCTGAGAGGCCAAGAGTCCCTGCAAACCAGCAAGCTCCAGTCCTGGCTCTAGCCTCACCCACTCTGCCCTCACCCACTGCTACCCACCAGTTCTGTGGCCTCTGCCAGGTCACTTGCCGGAACCCTTGCAACAGCCCTTCAACTACTTTCTCGGATTCCACTTTTGTCCCCTCCCCACACATAGACTACTCTCCACTCAGCAGCTGGACACAACCTGGCATTCTGTAGCAGGCACCCGAATCTTCCGTGTAGACTGGCTGATGGCTGCACAAAGTCCTCCATGACTCAGGTAAAAACCCAAGTCCTTGGCAGGACCTGCAAAGCCCTCAGGAGCAACGTTTTAACCTCTCTGACTTTGTCTCCTGCAACGGCCCCTGGACCACTCTGTCCAAGCCAAACCAGCCACCTGCATTTTCATCAAACAGGATGCCTTTGGACATTTGCACTTGCTCTTCCCTCTCTCTGGAATGTTCTCCACCTCCCCCTACCCCTGCTGTCCATGTGCATCAAGCCCTCATGTCCCACAGGTTTTATTCAGATGCCTCCTTAATGAAGCCTCTACCAGACACTCTATGTAACATTTCAATCCTTCCACGCCTAGCACTTCAAATCTTTCCTCCCTGCATCCTTTTCCCCTCTTAGCATGCTGCAATCTAATGCTTTGTATGCATGACAATTATTTGCCTTGTTTTGTCTCTTTTTCTCTCCACCATTCTAATATAAACTCCTTGAGGGTGGAGGTTTTCCTGTGGCTTGTTCACTGCTATGGCCCCAGCACCTAGACTGGGCTTGGCTCGGAATAAGTGCTTAAGAAATTTTGAGTGAACAAATGAGCGAACAAATGGCTTAAAGAACCTGGTGGTGTGACCTGTGCAGTAGGTAGGAAGGGCAGATGAGGGCAGTGCTGTTGCTTCCTACCAAGGTCAAATGGGAGACGGAAAGGGTGCGATGAGCAGTGGCGAACCCTGGGCTCTGCCTTGGAAGTGACAGCAGAGTGGCTCAACATACCCGAGCCTCCATCTCTTCATTCATAAAGGTGAGAAGGAAGTCGGCATTAAGAACTGCCTGCGCTGTGCCTGCACTTACCCAGTCCTCACATCCAACTGAGGCAAATCCCCTGCCTATTTCACAGATGAGAAAGCTGAGGCTCAGAGGTCAGAGCTACTTCCTAGCACATAGCAGAGTCAGGAGTAGAACTCACATTCATAGGTTTTCAAAACCTGAGCTCTTTATACTTTACACACCTCCTGTCTTTTGAACGAATGGTGCTTGTCCTCCACCTTATGGGCAGGGGACCTGCAGTAATGCCTCAAATAGCTACTGTGAGTTCCAATGAGACTAACCAGTGCCGGGATCCCCATAAGCCCACAGCCAGGGCCAGCACGAAGCACTGGCATCAGAACTCCTTGCTTTAAGGCACAATTTCACTCTGCTCCTACTTCCTCAGGTGGGAGGCAGGAGAGGAGCTGGTTCACTTAGCCCTCACCGATCTTCCAGGTCAGAGAAAAGACACAAGCAAAAATCCTTGCAGGTAGCAAAGCGAGTCCCTCTCTCACCCTCCTTTTTCCTCTAACATGGACTGGCTTTAGGGTCTTGAGGCCCGGGCTTCCCTCCATCGTGCACTGTACTGTGAACTGCAGCACTCACCTGTGCTGAGTCTGCGCTTGGAGCGAGTAAGGCTGCTCCCCAGGAATGTGGGCTCAGCACTGGGAGGCCAGATGGCATCTTGGAGCATCGAGATGTATGTCTCACAGACCTCTCGCCAGATCAGGCTCATTAGCAGCTCTGCCTCCAATGGTGAGCGTCTCTCTCCCTGCATCCCTGCACCTGCGGCAAGGCCACCTTGGGCCTGAGAGGTTCCTAGGAGCCTCTGGACCCCGAAATGCTACCTGGACATGCCCCCTCTGCAGCAGCAAGATGCTGCTGCAATCAGACCAGGAATCACAGAAGGAAACCCACACATGGGGCCACAGTTAACAGTGCTGTTTGTAAAGTCAGTATTATGATCAGATTGCATTTTAATAAAGAAGTCTTTGAAAGATTATTTTGACTTCATCCACTTATTCAAAAAGCAAGTAGATGGTCCATTTTTAGTAGCTCTAAGACACTGGGATTCAATGACAGCACTGAATGAACCACCAAGTCTTACCCCAAAGGTTTGAATTAAGGAAGCCATTTATGCTTATTTTGTATCTATTTACTAAAAGGAAGGGCTTCCCAGGTGGAACTCACCTGTTAAAGCAAGAGACATAAAAGATCTCTGGGTATGATCTCTGGGTTAGGAAGATCCCCTGGAGGTGGGCATGGCAACCCACTCCAGTATTCTTGCCTGGAGAATCCCATGGATTGTGGAGCCTGGAATGCTATATTCCATAGGGTAACAAAGAGTTGGATACAACTGAAGCAAGTTAGCAGGCACACACTAAAATGAAGCAGTGATCACCAGGGCCTGGCCAGGGGGCAGTAGAAACAGCTTTAGAGTGTGTGTCTGTGTGTTGTGAGTGTCCGTACATGTGTGCATGAGAATGTATTAACATTCTAGTTACCAGCATCACAAAAGGATGCATATAGCTGCTAGAAAGCTGATACAGTCTTAGGCTGTCACGACTGTTCAAGATCAAGGGATTCCAGAAGTGACTTCTCCCCATTTCAGGAAAGTGCTTCCCACCACAGGCCCCCCATCACCCTTTCCCTTTACAAAAGGATCACCAACAGTAAGTAGAATCACCACCTGAGCTTCCTGTTTGCATCAAAACTCACCACATCCAGAAAGAGCTGGAGAGAAGTGTGTAGGCTGGAAAGTGTTCCCAAATCAAATCAAGCGGGAGAGCCAAGCTCCCTCTCAGGATGACAAAGAACATTTCTTCTCTCCTGGGTTTTAGACTACTCTGAAATAAGGTCAGTACATCCAGTCAAAGCCACAACACACCTGTAATGTTGTCATAGCTCCGAAAATTCATTTCGATGTGGTCCCATTCCAGCACCATGCAGTTCTCCATGCTAGGCTGAGCGATGGCCACATACACGTCATTCTTGGAGTTGAACGTATCCACTGAAACTGACTGGTAGGGCAGAGTCTGATGAACAACAAAATCTGGGAATGTGTGTTTAAAAAAAAAAAAGTCCCCATGAGATCTCCTGTGAGAATTATGGACCACTACCCCCACCCCTTCTATCTTTTCTCTCATTGATTCCAAAGAAGACTGGGGAGGAGGGAGGGTGGGAGAGAACACCACACATCCCAGCGTGCTTCAGTCTGAGAGATTCCAGAGGATTCTGGCTTGCACGGGATTAGCAGATTGAACGCACAGCTTCTTATACAGCTTCCTTGAGATAAATAGCTCATGAGTTTGGCTAGAGTATCTCAAAGTTTTAAACAAATTTGGTAAGACCTGGCTTCCAAAAAGACAGGATAGCAAGGATGCTGCAGAGTACCATTCCTGAAATTACCATGAAATTTACTCTGTGAAGAAGGGATGCTGTGGTTAAATTCCTTTGGGAGATGCTGTATTTTTAGCTCACTCAGAATAGTTCCAGTAATAAAGAAAAGTGAAAGTTAACTCCCCAAAAGGAAACCAAACTGAACTCTCTGACTAGGTCTCGGAGGTTTATAAAGCCCACAGTTTGGGGAAGTTAACCTAAGTGTGTTTACTGATTACTAGCCTCATACAGTGCTAAGTATGACGGTACCTGGGATCTGGGCAACGCTCTGCAGCTCAGAGCAGTTGCAGGAGATCTTAAATTTTCCAGCAGCATAGAAACTGTCCTATTTGAGCACACGCTCTGCTCCTCCACTTGGTGGTAAGTCAGTACCCGTCATCCGTATCACTCCCCTGAGCTACCATGACTCACTGTGTGAAATCTTGGTAGGAATGTACAGTTCCACCAAGAAACAGGGTTAACATGCCATTGGATGCAAGAATAGTTAGTGTGTGGGGTAGCCAGAGAACTAGTAAAGAAACAAAAAAACAAACCCAAAACACTCATAAGAGTTTATTTCTCTGGCCAGAAATATTTCAGGGTTCACTGCTTCTGGGCAGGCTAAAGGTGCCCAGAATAAAATGAGGGTGGATGTCTGGTATAGGAAGTCATTCCTATGAGAAAAGCCTGGCTTTGCCCACCTCTTCCCCTCTCAATCCTTTTCCATGCTTGCTGAAGTCCCATCTCCTCTGCAAACCTGTTCTGATTGGTCCAATCCACAGGACCAGTTCTAACTCACTGGACTCCCAATCAGGCACTATTGTTCACATGTGATTATTCACGGTGATTGAATCTCCAATTTTGTGGCCTCCTGGTAGCTCAATCAGTAAAGAGTCTGCCTGCAAGGGGAGACCCAAGTTCAATTCCTGAGTCAGAAAGATCCCCTGGAAAAGGAAATGGCAACCCACGCCAGTATTCTTGCTTGGGAGATCCCATAGACAGAGGAGCCTGGAGGGCTACAGTCCATGGGGTTGCAAGAGTCGGACACAACTTAGCAACTAAACCTACCTACCTATAGTGACATCAGGGTCAGATTTGAAAAAATTCGAGGAATCTTAGCTCCAGAAGCTGAAGCTCAGAGAGAGTGTGCTCTTGGCCACTGACACACAACCAGCATGATGTGTCTCCGGAAGGGCTTCCTAAGGAAGGGCCTGGCTCCCCGTGACACACGCTCACAGCCACCATTCAAGAAATAACCGATTCAGAAGCCTCACAAAGATGCCAAGTGAGAAAGGCATTCAAAGGGCAGACACCAGGTAATAACTAAGGAAGGCCAGTGCAGAAGGACCAGAGGCAGGTCAGTGGCAGAGCAGCTGAGCCAGTGTTGAGGTGGGAAGCGTGGACAGGGGTGGGACGAGCAATGCCAGTCAGGGGCAGGAGAAGGTGGGGCTGAGGAGTAAGGGCAGAGTGAGGCACTGGAAAGAGCACGGTGCCTGCAGTCAAACCACCTGAAACCACCTTCTGCCTTTGAATTCCCAGGCTGTGCACTTCCCTTTACAAGGCCTCAGTTTACTCATCTGCAGTATGGGGACAATGATACTGCCTCTCAAGCTCAATGGCAGGGACAGATTGGGTAATGCGGTGGACATGCTGACCTCAGACTCAGCACACGCGAGGCAGTCCCTTCCACTGTTCTGGCCACTGCTAGGCTATCTCTCGGGGAAAGTGTCCATTGTAATAGCATCTAAGAGAAAACGCCAGAATTATGAATCTGTTTTTTTGCTGAGTGACCTCGGGGAAGTTACCCAACATTTCCGTGCCCCAGTTTCCTTGTCATTTATTATGATTCATACTCATGTAGAACAGTGCTTTACTTGTGATGTGTGTTCATACGTGTCACCTGTTTGGAGGGGCCCATTTCTTTGCAAGTGGACAGGAGCTACTAACTTGGCGAGTGTGGGAGGGCTGACCTCATCCCGGCCTACCCTGAAGGTGTCGGGGCAGAGGATGGGCCTGAAGGAAGGACACTTGCAGGTGTAGAGAAAAGGGGGAGAAGCAGAGAGAAGGCTGTTCTGCCTCTGACAGCAAAAGGTGGTCAAGAATCTGTGGGGACAGGCGGCAGGAATGGAAGAGGTAACCCCCTTCTGAAACATTCAGAAGCACCAAGGCAGGTGGGACAGATGGGCTCCTAACCCGCCTGCACCTACTGCTCCAGGAACTCAGGGAAGAGCTTCAGATTCCCCAGGAATAAAGTGAGAGCCACTTCTATCTCACAAGGGTGCTGCAGAGACCCAGCAGGAGACAGCTGGTAAGTGTGAGTGCCCAGCCTTGGCTGCGCTCAGGAGATTTATACATGTCACAACGACAGTGAGAAGCTGCCTGTGTGAAGACTTAGGGAAGAGTCAGCATGGCTCCAGGCTCCCTCTCCTCTCTCAAGACCCCCCAGATACCAGCATTGCTTGGTCAAAGACTAAAAGTTGGAAAACTTGCCTGATTCATTCCAGTGGGCCCTGGCGGTCCCAGTGCAAAAGTCAGAAAATGCTCTGGGGCCTGCAAGAGGTTTCCATGTTCACAGGCTGCTCCCTGGGAAAGGGAACAGGAGCAACCATGGTCTGCTTCCTTTCTTGGAGGTAGAAGAGTCCTCAGCAAGTATAGCCGTGTTCTTTGAATTGCAGCCAAGAGGGCTATCACCTCCTCTAGCATCTCCGCTTGCCTTTTCTCATCCAAGTGTGCCCAAGGTTACAAACACTCCTGATGGCTATAACCCCAACTCTTTGTATGTGCAGACTTCTGCCTACACTGAATTCCCAGCAACATGAGCACTCATGAGCTTAAAAATGCAGGCTGTTCAAAGCACAGACCCAAAAGTTTACATTTTTTTATTTTAAAAAGTTCCAAAAAGAGAGCTGCCAAAAACAGAGAGCATCTTACAAATCTAGCCTCTAATGGCCTTATTTCCATTGATTTCCCCAAAAACGTTGGTCTCATAATATTTTCCATATCCTAGCTATATGACAAAGCAGAGAGTCCTAAATCATTTGAATTATAAATCTAATTCTTTTTTAAAGTTTTTTTTTAATGTGGACCATTTTAAAAATCTTGATTGAATTTGTTAACAATACTGCTTCTGTTTTACATCTTTTGGCCTTGAGGTGTGTGGTATTTTAACCTCCTACCAGGGATTGAGCCTGCACCTCCTATACTGGAAGGCAAAATCTTAACCAGTGGACCGCCAGGGAAGTCTCCTAGATCTAATTCTTAATAGGAGACTCCGTCTCCCTCTTTGATGCTGCTGACCAAAAGGGGGAGGAGGAAGAGGAGGAAGAAAGAAGAGAAGAAAAAGGGGAAGAAACAATATGACTGATGAATGTGTGCTTGTGTGAATGGGGGAGGGGACCTGGAGAATTTAAACATCTTTCCCCATCGCCCTCTTACGTTACTTGTCAGAGACAGCAAAAGCACATTCATTGCGGAAAGATCTCAAACAATCCACATATTGATATGACATCAATTTACTAGTGTTAAAATATTAATGGCCTTCTCTGCAAGAAGCCCTGCCACTTCCATTCACATCGGATTAAGTTCATGATGTCAGTAGGACTCTTACAATTTAGGCCTTGCTCCCGCTGGAATCAACAGATTTTTACATAGCTATTTATAGCACTTGCAGGAAATAAATTATACATGATGTGATCCTATGGGGAGAGAAACTGCACATTAATGCATTATTTCTCTTTGCATTTTCATCAGCCCTGAAATAGGGAAGCTAACGGGACAATTAGGATGCAAAATTCACTCCCTCTAAGGAATTTAGTGAATTATCCACCTAACATGGGGAATCATGAGTAGGTAACAGGGATTTTGGAGGTGGTTAAAAATAGACTTGAAGCAGAGGGTTATGGAGGGACTGTGATTAATCTGGAGAGCTAAAACCAGCCAGGGGTGGCTTTGTGGTGTTAATTACACCCCTGCGCTAGGAACAGGATGGTAATCATACGTTCTTTTCCCTGGGAAGAACAAGGTGAGACATCTACCTAAAGAATTTACCCCTTCCTAAAACCCTGAGCTAAGAGGAAAACAAGGCACTGAGAAAATATGCTTCTTCCCCCATCTCATGTGAGGATGCAATACCAGTACCATGAATCTCAGGCTTGACTTTCCAACTTCCATCCCTCTTCACCTATTTCCTCCCTAGTCCTAAATAAAGCACCAGAGGATGAGGCTTGATCTGAGCCAGAAGATAGGAAGGGACTATATTGGGGGGTGGGTCACAGCTTGCTGGCACCATTTTTTTATGATGGAAGATGCTGTGAGCCAGAGTTTATTTGTTCATGAGCCTTAAGGGGATAAAACAAGTGCAAAGGCAGAATCATCATTTCTTGCTTCTAGGGTAGGGTGCTAATTTTCTAAATTTTAGCAAAAAGCTTGTTAGAGAAGAGAAATATGTATAAGAGAATGCCCAAAATGTGTTAAGGACTTCATGCTTACCCCAGAGATGCTAGGTCTGGAACAGATGCCCGAGTTCCAGGCTCTCTACAGCCTAAGCTATTTCTCTCTGAGACTGGCAGTTTCCACACACTAGGGCCAGGTGTGAAGAGAACAACGGAAAAGCTGCTCACTTCAGTGTGGGGTTTAGAAAACTCTCCAGAAAAATGAGAAGAGGCAGAAAGGAGCCCCAATGAGCTGTGGTTTCACATTGCGTACGGCATGGCCTTGAATGCCACCTTTTGGTGCAAACGTCATTGACCGTGACCTCTGATTTACTGCGCTGCTCTACAATACAATAAATAAACCCCCAGTGGCCTCAGCTGGCTAAAGGGCACCTGCCAATTACACAGCTGAATAAGTCCCTGTTCACTGATGAAAGACAAGGGCATTTCCATAAGGCTTCAAGTTTCCTCTCAGAAAAGGACAGAACTTGTCGGGGTCCCTTATTGATAAAGATATCTGGAAATAATTTTTACTTCTGAGTTTTTGTTTGTTTATTTGATCAGGGGATAGCAGTAGAGTTTAAACGTGGTATTTTGGTCTTGGGTTTTTGTCTTTTGAGTTTCTGTAACTATTTTCTGAGTTTTCAATCCTGCTGCTCTTATTGACATGCCTTGGGGCTTTGTAGATATCAACTCTCAGCCTGCATGTTTACTTTCATAAGTCTGGTAAGCAGGTTGCATACTGTGGATTGATCTGCTCTCCTTTAAAATGTGGCTTTAAAAGCTGTAGAAACTCCATCTCAGCTTTCATATGGAGCTACTCCCCTGTTTCCTACAAGATACGACAGTTGAGACAGTATTTTAATTTATCTTTTAACCTAAAAATGTATAAACTGAAATCGTGAGGCAGGCCATAGAAAAAATAATCAAACTTTCTTTACATTTTGTTTCCTCAGTGTGAATTTTTTGTTTTGATAGCTCGTTGTTAACTTGTATTTCCACTCTGCCATGGTTATGTATGACTTACCTAGTTATCTCATTTTACATGGAACTACGAGAGTAATTCATGGATTTTAAAAGTCTGGTATTTATTAGTTAAGTGTCCAATAAATTTCATATTATTCAATCAAGAGAACAGTAATTTAGGCGTCTCTGCACTGGCTTTCCATGAAGCCAAGCCTGATTTGAAAATGTTCTCATGCCAAACTTACCAGTTCCAGCCTTAAAAATTTTAGAGAAACTTTAAATGGTAAAGAATCAAAATTAAAGTCAGTGCAATTAATAAAATCCTTCCAGATTGCTGAGATACTTTCCCTGTCATATCAATTCATTTATTTTTTAACACTTAAATTTCCCCTAGAATAATTTTGATAGAAAACTTTTATCCCTACATTTTCCAACTCCCTATTGATAGTATTTTTAAAGAAAGGATTATTCTAAATAACAGACTTTGATGATAGAGGTTCTGAATACCTGTAGTTGTGCATTCATAGTCAAAGCTGGTCACGTCATTCAGCTTCTTCTCCTGATATTCTGGCGGACCGATACACAGGACATCAGAAACAGTGGAATTCGTCATCTTCAACCACAGATACAACCACTTGGCTTTGCAGTCACATTCAAACTTATTGCCCCTCAAATCTCTAACAAAACAAAACAAACGCAAACGCAGAGAAATAGACATGTCAGAAATGTTTGGGCAGTAATATGAAACTCCAGAATTCTTAATATCCTGAAATATTTAACAAATCCCAAAGAAGGGAATTAAAAAAATTTTTTTTCTATTTAATGTATCCAATGTCCTTTACTTCTCATTGACTTTGTTGAACACTCTTTAGTGTCCTTGATTTTAACCATATAGAACACAGAGAGTTCTCAGAGTTGACACACCACTATTTCTGCAAATCCTCTTGAAAATATCAACACACCATGCTAGAAAAGGGGGAGGGGTGAAGAAGAACAGCACCCAGCATAGGTCCTTACATGCAAAAGCAAGACACTACAGGAAGATAGTTCTGACAAATGCAACTGATACTTTAAGACCTCGTTAAACTTTGTCCAATAAGGGATGACAAACACAAGAAGATAAAGCAGATGGGGGAAAAGGGGGGACCTTATCACCCAGCATGCCGAATCACCACTGGCCTAATGCTACTAAGCAGTTAACATGGCAAAATTAAACACAGTACAATCTATATGCCGTTTCCCAGTGTTGGCTGCCTTGTCATAGATTTTTAGCTATTACAACAAAATGCAGCATAGAGGAAGACTGGATTTCAAGACAAGCACACATAAACTTAATTTTCATTACTTACAGTTCAATCAAAGAGTCTAAATCACTGAAGACATCCCTTGGGAGTGCTTTTATGTGGTTGTTGGCCAAAGAACTAGAACAAGAAAGTCACGATTTAATGTGTTTATTATCTTTATGCCCCGTCACTCTGAAGTCCCTTAAATAATGCAAGTGATTGAAAACAGAGCTCAATGTAGTTCAATGTCTGACTTTGGTCACTGATACTGAGATAAAGAATTTTAGTTTAGTTATACAAAGATAACATTAGAGATGCTGAACTACACAATTTAAGTTTTTTTATTTTGTTTTTAAAACAAGCATTTATTAAGCTCTTGATATATATGTTAAACCTCATGTTTTATGATATATATGATACACATGTTGGCAGCTCACGTTTCTCAGAATAAAAGCCAAAGTCCTTTAGATGGCACCCAAGGCCCTCCATTGTCCAGTTACCTCCATTCCCACCTACCCATGGGACTGAATCTCTAATGACGCATATCGCCCACACTGGTTCCCTTGCTATTCCTCACACAGGCTAGGCATGCTCCCAGCTCAAGCTCTCTGAACCTGGTGTTCATCTGCCTGATGCTCTTCCCCTGGTTATTCACATGGTTCAGCCTGTACCCTCTCTAGGTCCATCCTCCACTTTCACCACCTTCCCTGACCTCTACATAAGTCCCTTCCACGCTCTGTTGATCTTCATTGCACAACTACCACTTAGCAAACACTATATATTATCTATTTGTTTATTGACTGTGTATTCTCCCTAAACATAAGCTACATGAGATCAGAGGGTTTTGTCTGTCCACATCTGTGTCCCTTGCCTCTAGCACAGTGGCACACAGTGAGTACTCGGTAAGTCTCTCTCAATGAATGGTTTAAACACCAAATGAGAATGATTAAAAACCAAAACAGATGTTCAGTCTTATGCCAAGAAGTTCCCTAGTAGGGCATCCAAGTGAATGTTATTACTTGTGACTAAAAAAAAAAAAGGACTCAGTAAATACTCTTTTGCATAAAGAATCTCAGCTCTAACCTTAATGATAATACAAAATCTCAGTGAACCACAATGTTTAGGGAATGACTGATTGAGATCAGTCTCATTTTCTCGTTAATAAAAGTTGACTAGAAACCATTCTGCATTTTTGTTCTTCAAATTGAAGAACTTTCTATAATGTCTCTCTATAATATAGCCTCCATCTTCAAGAAGTAGACTTGAACGAATATTATCAACCCTTTCTCTGATGATTCAGGATTATGCAGTGTGCTGACATCATCCTGCTGAAGATGAATGTCCGTGGTGCTGGGCTGCTGACGTAGAAAGATGCTAGGTGTGGAAACAATGTGCATCAAGTCTGATTTCCTCCAGGCCTCGTGCCCTGAGTGAGTCAGCCAAAACACTCATGCTTACTTTTATTTTCTTCTACACACTTGAGTACAAACAGAAAACATATAAATGATAATCAACATGCAGGGAATTGAGCACCACCCTCTTTAAAAATATATATGGAATCAGTCTTTTATAGCATTCTAATGACCCATCCAGGAAGTAGGAATGAAAGAGTGTTCTTCCTTAGAGTCAGCTAGGATAGAAAGTTTTGTGCCCATTTTTAATCGAAACGTTCTTACTGCGTGATACCAACAGAATACAGGGAGACCTATAGTTTCTGAATTATGTCCTTTCTCATCCAGGTAACCACAAATGGATTAAAATACAATTTCATGTATCATTTTATATTTCTTTCCTAAATGATTTATTTGTACATTTGTAAAGATGTTGGAAACAGATTGAACAGACGATAAATTGGAATTGTAACTACAGACTGTAGATTATAGACTTCGGACTGTAACCAGACTGAATGTTCTCTAGAAGCCGCTTTTTGAAATTTAAAAAGGAGATAGTTGTTTTTATTTTTTTCTTGTTGCTAGTCACTTTTTTAAAAGTAAAGCACTATTTTTTAGTTAATTAAAGGTTACTAGTTTAGCTAAATATTTTTAGTGAATTGAAATTCACTGGATTGAGGCGATAAGCATATATGGAGTCATCAAGGCCAAAATAAAAGAAACTGTTCTAAATGTTCAATTTATATTTCAGAAAGCTGAATTATTTAGATGGATTATCCACCACCACCTCCCCACACCCCCAGACTCAGCGCATAAAATCTCACTTTCCACTTCATTTGTCTACAGATTCATGGCACTTACTTCATTTCTAAAACTACTTAACAGTAACTGTTCCCTTGGGCTTTGTGGAAAAACAAATGTCCCAGATTTTAGTTACAGATTGGCACTGTTCCTTCAATGCTTTGAAACCTGATCTATGTTTCTTTGTGTATGAATGTGAGTCTGCAGGTGTTAGAAAAGTTCATAAAAGATAAAAAGCAGGTACTTAAACAAGCAAATTTCAGATAGTCACTTCCTTAAGCACAGAGTGAAGTTTAATGAGCTGATGTGTTCTCTTTGCTTACCAGTTCACACACAAAAAAAAGAGGATGGGGTGAGCTGGGGATCAGCTCCTCCTTTAGACAGTGTTTTGCTGCTTTGTGCTCATGCTGCATGCATGCTCGGTCATGTCTGACTCTCTGTAACCCCATGGACGGTACCCACCAGGCTCCACTGTCCATGGAGTTTCCAGGCAAGAATACTGGAGTGGGTGGCCATTTCCTACTCCAGGGGATCTTCCCAACTCAGGGATCTAACTCACATCTCCTGCATTGGCAGGTGGATTCTTTACCACGACACCACCTGGGAAACCCTGAACAGCGTAGTAAATGTTTTTTATTACTACATACATCTCCAGCCTTGGAGGAGTCAACTTTAAAAGTCATAAGACTTGCACTGCAGTAGAGCATATAAGGGAAACTCAGCTTAGTAACTCATTGGTCTGCCAGTGAGTCAGAAAGAACATCCTGCTGGTTTAGCCCCATGTGAGATGCTGGTGAGGAGTAGAGCTAATGAGAGAGCTGCAGGAACCCTGCCCTCTGGGAGCTTTCAACACAGCTCAGAGACGAAACTAGCATCCGTGAACATGGCATCAACCAATATGGCCAGTGTCTACAGCCAAGAGCTGGTTGTGTGGAGTCAGCGAGGCAGGCTACAAGAAGGGAGGAGGAGGGATCAGGACTGGCTCCAGGGAAAAGATAGAACTTAATCTGGACTGTGGAGGAAAAGGCAGATTCCAGAAGACTGTGGGCAGAAGAAACCATCTCCTGGGCAAGGGAAATGATGTAAGGGAAAGGTTGGTTATGGGGGTGAATTGGGTGTGCTCAGGAGAGCCCAGTATTGTGGGCATATTCTGGGAAACAAGCCTGGAGAGCTGGGGAGGGGGCTGCTCTGTAGGCTTGACTGGAGGATGGTGACACATGCCAGATGAACGTACATCTCCTCTAATATATCAGATGCACTCTGAACCCAAACAAAAGACTCCTTTGTTTCTTCTGTGTGTGCCCCTGCATGTCACACAGACAAGGAGGTGCCTCTGCACACATATGGGTAACACAGCATATGGTTGTATGTTCAAATGCACAAGCACACACACAGTTATGTGTACCCATGAGTAGAAGTGCATGGACCCAAGGGCCCACATACACAAAAATATGCAAATATATATGCACAATACCTGCATATTCACACCTGTTTTCAGATCAGGGACCCACAGCCAGTTGGTTCAATGAAAGCTGACATCTGGGCAAAGTCAACCAGTCACACTGGCTTTGCTTAGGTGCAGAATCTGCCCAGAGCCTTTGCTCAGAAACAAAGCCCCTCATTCCTGACTTTCAGGAAATGGATTTGTCTGGCCACAGCTGTTCCTCTCCAGACATCCACAGCTGTCTTACCAAAGACCCTGTCTAGCCACCCAAACTGCTAAGGCTACTCAGCAGCCATTGGAGAAAACTGAGACTTCTTCATGAGTGGATGGAAGGAATGATGATGCCCTGCTGTGGAGGAGGAAGATGATAATAACGCCAACTAGATCTTAGGCATTTACCATGGATAATGGGCTGGATGCTTTGCAAACAAGCATTAACCCACTATATGCAGCTATTTTATGAGTTCAGTACAATCATCCCCATTTTCAAGGATGAGGAAAGTGATGCTCAAAAAAGGTTAAATAATATTAACAAATGGCATCCTTGAGATTTGCACTTAAGTCTGTGTAACTCAAAGCCCACTGTCTTAGCCTCTGCAAGAATGTGGGGATTGGGCATCGAGGCTGAATCTGAAAAAACAATCAACACTTTTATAGGAAAGAAAGAACTCACAGAGAAATAACGCCAACAAGAGTTTGATGCTGTCCAGGATCAGCTGTGCTGTTTGGACCTCCCATTCCTGCTCCCTCATCTCCTTCCTCTACAAACTGTGACTCAGGCAAGACTTTTGATTGGTAGGACTCCAGAGTCAAGTGCTCGCTGAGCCTACTGACAGATACCTTTGTCTCTATCGGGGTCTGATGTAAAAGATTATCTCTCTAGATACTTTATCAGTTAGAATTCACATATGGGAGGTACTGCCACCCTTGCCCAATACTCTTGCTCAAAGCCCTTCAATTTCCCCCGTCTGTTTTTTTGACCATAGACAAGCTCACTATGGAAATGGGGTATGTCATCCTACTCAAACACAAAGTTTCTAGTATGCAAATGTGACTGGTTCGTGGCTGTGAAATTGCTCCTACCAAGACAAAGACGATGTTCACATTTTCATAAGCTCAGCCACTACTTCTTCAGTTTTCTAAATTTGCTAAGTGTGTGTGCTTGTTTCATTTGATACGCCAATTCAAATCAATTTGTTTAATTTTTTTCTTCAGAAAGCTATTAAAGAATCCAGAGAGCTTAGCTTAAGCAACGGATAAATCCAACATAAAAGAAAAAGCTATTTGCATTCAAATTAAAGGAACCACAAAAATGTCTCTATTCTGCTTCAACAAATGTTGATCCTCCATTCAGCATTCTTCAATGAGTTAGGTAAGCCTCAGTTCCCCAAATCTGCACAATGGGGACTCCCAGATTAAGGAGAAAGATAAAGAAAAGCTTACTAAGCACAGAGTAGGTATACAATCCACGCCTCTTTCCTTTCCACCTCCTCCATCACTTCCATCACTCCCCGATTTCACAGGCAGTCATGTGAACCATAATGGGGATTCAGGAGGATGGAGAAGATAAGAAAGCCAAGTGTGTGAGTGCTTATGATGGGACAGTGCCTGACTGACAATATAGAAACCTCTCGGGCAATCTAGAAATGAATTTCCTTCAGTGGATATTACAATATGAACAAAACAGCCAAGAAAGAGAGGTACTGGGAACTCTACTCAGTACTCGGTAATAACCTGCATGGGGAAAGAATTTGAAAAAGAAGGGATATATGTATATGTATAACTGAATCATTTGGCTGTACACCTGAAACTAACACAACATTGTAAATCAACCATACCTTAATATAAAATAAAAAAATTTTTAAAGGAAAGAAGCCCCAGGAAGCGACCCTCACTCTACACATTAAAGAAAGTCACAACACTTTCCATAGGACTTACAGGTGAGTCAGGTCACGGAGGCCACGGAAGGCGTTTCTTGAAATTGTTTCTATTTTGTTCCCTTCAATGAACCTAAGAAGAAAATCCATATAATTAAACTGAATTTTCTGTGCTTAATACCTAAAAAAAGATACTGGGATGCTTCCAGAATGGAATCTAAAAGCACTTATGAATTTCAGAAATTCATGTCCCAAGGCTCGGCCAGCTACACCAGATTCCAAGTGGGAACCGGGTATGTATGCAAGAGCGCATGCACACAGATAGGCTTTTTGCATTCCTTCCAGAAGCAGCGTGGAAGTCTTCAAAGTCAGAGTTGGCAGCATGAGTAGAAATACTTTGGGGGAAGAAGAAGAAAGTCCTAGACAAAGGCAAAGGAAAGGAAAGGAAAGTGATGTCGCTCAATTGTGTCCAACTCTGTGACCCCCATGGGCTATACCAGGATCCTCTGTCTGTGGGATTTTCCAGGCAAGAGTACTGGAATGGATTGCCATTTCCTTCTCCAAGACAACGGCAAGATATTCTCAAATTCCACAAGATTGGAACGCTTCCAGACCTCTTTCTCCCTCCAACCTTCTTACATTTCACAGCACCTGGCTATTAATATTTTTCTTTATATCATTGTCCCTTGAACACAGCCCTCTGTTTTACACTTCTATATTGAAGCCTTTGGGCTTCACAGGTGGCTGAATGGGTAAAGAACCTGACTGCCAGTGGCAGGTGACACAAGAGACATGGGTTCAATCCCTGGGTTGGGAGGATCCCCTGGAGGAGGGCATGGCAACCCACTCTAGTATTCTTGCCTGGAGAATCTCATGGGCAGAGGAGCCTGGTGGGCTACAGTCCGTATTGTTGCATAGAGTCAGACACAACTGAAATGACTGAGTTTCTATGCACACGTTGAAGTCTTTGCCCAGGGAGAATTCAATTAAACTTCCAACAAGCTTGGGCTTCCCTTGTGGCTTAGCTGGTAAAGAATCTGCCTGCAGTGCAGGAGACCTAGGTTCAATCCCTGGGTTGGGAAGATCCCCTGGAGAAGGGAAAGGCTACCCACTCCAGTATGCTGGCCTGGAGAATTCCATAGACTGTATAGTCCATGGGGTTGCAAAGGGTCGGACATGACTGAGAGACTTTCACTCACTGACTCACTCACTCCGACAAACTTGAGTTCATCATGTCCTGCACAGTGTCACCTCTGAACACATGGGCAACAAGACAGAATACTCTCTAGATCTCTAGGTCACTAGAAATAGAAAGTATAAGGAAGTTGAGCACAGACCAAACTTCTTTCTCAGTGCTTACATGTCTTAGGGCTTGCACATGGGATCTCACAATAAAAACTCCGGCCGTGCTTTAAAGTCTTTGTGGGAAATACATGAAGTGAATGCACTGGGACTATTCCCTAGGGCCACAGGGAACTAAATTTCAGTTTACGGCCTAACATTTCTTCAAGTATAAGAGGGTCTCTGATGAGATGGTCCAAGGGAGAGGCTTTGCACTGTGATGTCATTAGTGAAACAGTTCTTGATTCGTACACTGAGAATGATCTGGTCTTTTTTTTTTTTTTTTTTTAATCAGGGGTCTATTCAGTAATAAACTTCAGTATAAACTGAGAAGCAAACTTCCTCCTCAATAACTTTGACAGGAAGATGCACTACTGGATAGAGAGAACAGATTGCTCTTCACTCAACACCTCCATTGACTGTTTATGTGCTTCCGTAGAACCTAGTTAAACTTAGGGCTTCAGCCTGACCACTCTTCCCAGGTTATCTAGACTATCAGGGATTATGACAGTACCTGTATTATGTGTCCTCTGGAGAAAGAATTCCTCCAGAGACATCTTTCCTGGGGACAGAAAATCAGCAAAGAGCTTTCCTAGACACAGGATGTGCTTTGAATTAAATATCTCAGATAAGAAGGCAGAGACAAAGTTTTAAAAATCCTTCTGAATACTAAGTGAGGAAATCCCATCTGATAGCTGGATTAATATTATTACAAAGTGGCAAAAGACAAGGATGGGAGAACTTAAGGGGAAAAAAGGACTATGAGAGTGTGAAAAGGCAGAAATCAGAGGGAGGGCAGAGCTCCTTGCTGGTGAGGGGACAGCTGCACATCTGAAAAGGGAAAAATAACCTTGATTTTAAAGGAGAAAAAATAAAATTAGACTCCCAGCAGCAGCTGACAGGGGCTACTGCAAATGGGATACAGGACAGTTGAATTAAAAACATAAAGTTGTAGCCCCAAAGAGGGAGACTTTCTTACAAATATGTAACCCTCGGAATCCTTCAGCTTTATTTCTGGCTGATCAGCAAATCCATGCCTAGTTTTGAGAGGTAAAAATACCCAATGCAATTTCCAATTGTGCTTATGACATGACAAATTAAATGTCAGCAGAGAATGAATGAATATCTTTCCTTCTTTGTTCCCTTTCCCCCTCTTTTTCTCCAACCTCCTCCTGTCCCAGCATGTTCATACACAAGTGAACTATAAAAGGTCAGCGCTGAAAAGAGAATGGGGTTTTCTGCATTTTCTCCCCCACCCCCAAGCTCTCTAAGAGATGCTGTTCCAGCTTGGAAAGCAATCCAGCTATTCCACTGACATGCCAATTACTCAGCATATAGACAAAGCACAAAACTTACAGGTATTCGAGATGAAAGAGTCCAGCAAAAGCATCATCCCGGATGACTGTGAATGAGTTAGAGTTCAGCAATCTGAAAACAAGAGACAGATATCAACAGATTCCAGTGAAGAAGTGCAAAAGTTGAGTTACATGGTGAAGCCATTTCTGTTTCTTTGGTTATGTTCTGATCTGTAGGCAAACATGGGCTCTTCTCAGCCTAAAACTGGCCCATTCCACGCACAACCTGACTCACAGACACTGATGGATAATGGCAAGTAGATTCCCTTTGGCCAGATTTTCTGGTCACCCTTATTATTCCACCTTTCTTCCCTGTGGGTCTCAGTAAATATGACCTAAAAGCTGTTATCTCATAGCTTTCCAATGTTCAGCACAACTAAACAGCCAGTGAGTGCTTTATGATGCACACATCTAAAAAGAAGTAATCTGACTCTTAGAGAAACGTGAATTCAGAGAAGTTAAGTGACTTTGTCAAAGTCACACAGCTGAGACCAAACAAAATGAAACAAAACAAAAAACCTTTCTAGCATACTACACATGCCCAAGGGAAATAATAAAAAAAAGTTTAAGAAAACTTCAGAAGATTCTTTTTTACCACATAGCTGTTTGAGTTGGCACTTAAGCCTTTGGTAAAAGTTTATATAGTCTCTACCATCACCACTGATGACTGTTCTACATTTGTATCATATGAATATTTTAATAGAACTATAATTTCTCAGAGATTACAGATTTTTAAACAGTAAGGATAATGTTGTAAGTAGGTACATAACATTTCGAGAACAAAAATATCAACATGAAGTTGATTTGGAATGAGTCTACTATATGTCATGTCTTCATATCTTTCTGTATGCATCAAGAATGTTGATGGTTTTCATTCTGATCTCATTCAAGTTTAAGAAACTAATACAAATCAAGAGTGAGCTAAGTACTCCTGACTTTGCCTGTCACTGATTTGTTTTGTCACTGACTTTGAAAAGTGCATTTTGAACATTGCTTTTTATCAGTAAATATTAACTGACCAAGGCTAAAGGCACAGGACACAAGTACTTGGCAGGAGCACCTGTGATGAAGAGGAGTTATGACTGTGGGCTTTGGGCCCTGGGTCAGAGTTCTGGCTGTGATTTGGGGCAAGTTACTTAACTTCTCTGAGCCTCAGTTTTCCCCATCTGTCAAATGGGAAAAGGAAAATACTGATATCATTAAATAAAAATTTGCCCATAAATGCATAGCATGCTGCCCAACAGTTTACATACTCAGTCAACTAGAAATACTCCTATGATCATAATAACATTAAGAGTTTAAAATGCAGGCTCTCTTTTAAAGGGAGGTGTTTGGGAAATGGTTCATTTGGGCAAAATTCAGGCCATAATTCAATGTAATATCTCCCCAGTTGTTGCTGGGTGTGGGCGATGACGTCTACAATAAAATCCTTGCGGAAAACACATGCCAGAGAAGGAAAGGAAGCTGAGCGCTGGGGTCTCACCTTGGTGGGGACACGATGGGCCAAATCAACACTAAGAGCCTGCCTTGGTTTACTTGTGGAGCACGGGTACCTTGGGAAGGACAGATACCCAGGAGGCAGAAATGGCTCTTCCCAAGACCACAGCCCCAGGACCCCCAATTCCAGAGAAGACTTCCCACACTCACAGCAACTGCAGGGACGGCAGATGGGAAAACATCCGATCCTTGATTTCTGAGAACGTTCCATTTACCAGGCTCCTACAGTCAAGAGAGGAACAAAATAGAGACTATGTGTCTTTTAGAAAGTGCCAGGCAGGATGGGCAAGTGGCCTTGTCCAAACTCCTCCACTCAGGAGTGAGGCTTCAAGCAGGACTTCTTGGGGTAAGAAACGAGTCCAGCCATTTTCCAATGAACCAGATCAATAAGAAAACTGCGCTGAGTAACAGAAATCTTTACCATCAGTCTAGCTCCTTCCATAGACATTATCTCAGCCGGTTTAAATCAATCCCCTCACTTCCTTTTCTTAACTACAGGAGGCCCTAGCTGAAAATGGATAATTGCTTTACCTCTGCCCATGATTCTGTTTGTGTAGACACAGCATTAATGTTGGCCCACGAAACTCCAGGGTAGGATTAAGCATTCCCCTTGGGAGCACAGCTCTGAAAGTCACTCAGAGCACTTCTGATTAAATGCACCGTGAATGCCTTGGGGAAAAACTCAAGAGACACCTGAACCTGAATGTGCAGTGGGAGGCAATGCCATCTGTCAGATTTAACGGTCAACCAGAGCAAGGAACTTGACTATTTTAGCCACCAGGTCCCTCATCCTTTCTGGCCCCAGTAGGACCTCAATACATCATTTCAGAATTATTTCAGTTAGCATGCCATTGAGTTAAGCAGCTGGTGGTATAAGGGATTCAACCAGGGGAATTCTCATTTCTGGAATTCTCCGTGTCATCTGACTTAGCAATATTAGGCATCAAACGGGCCCTCTGTTCTGGCCTGGCCAGACTCTCCTGACTTCTATAAATGCAAACATGAAGCCCTTCACTCCTGGGTCCAGACCCCAGTGCCTTGCTTGGGATGGAGGCAGGGAAGTGGAGATAAGAGAAAGTGTGAGCAACTTCCTGCTCCCCACCCCCAGGGGGAATCCGTGCCCTATGACAGAATAGTTATCACTCCAGCACTCTGGCAAGGAACAAAGAAGTCATCTCAGCAGGAAACAGTCCCTAGCAGTGAAGATATAAGCCAAGAGCCCCTTCCACAGCCATGATGAGAGCTGGTCATGTGGCCTAAGTGACTGTGTAAGGAGGCCAGGTTGAAAGCATTCTCAAGCAGGTGAATCAGTAAGGGGAAGCCCTTTCCTATCTTCTCCTCCAGCACTGAATAGGCAGCCAAGGTAACGTGTGGTGGGGAAGTGGGCAAGAAGGCCTTGTAAACTCAGGGCAAGAAGTCAGGCTGACTCCCAGCACTTGCCCACTGAGCTGGATGCCCACACTCTCTAGTACTTCACCAAGTCCCCTGCGCTTCCCTCTTCCAGGCCGCATGGAACAGCATCACCACTTCCAGAAGGTGACATGCCCTTTCCCAGGTTCTGTCCAACTTGAAGTGTGAACAGAGGAGGCCACCGTGGAAACCACAGCCCCAGACCTCGGGTGGGACAGTGAGGCCTCATCATTGCTCCAGTCCTGCTGGACTGCAAATACACGCCCCTACACAACCCCCACACCTCTCCACTCCAGCACACATCCTCCTCTCCAACTTTAATGCATGCCAGTGTCACCTGGGGACGGCCAAATGCAGACTCCAAGGCTCCACTCCCCAGACCCTGCATCATTGGGCGCGGGCCCTGGAGTCTGCCTTGGCACAAACTCCCCCAGGTGGATCTGATGCAGGTGGCCAGCGGGCCAGACTTTGAGAAAACACTGCCACGGGGACTTGTCCGGCTTCCCGGACTCCGAGTCCCGGATTCCCCTCAACCTCCCCCGGGCCCGAGGCTCCACCCACGTCCCATAGCGCTCCTCAACCCAAACGCAGAGAAAGGGGGCCGGGAAGCAGGGGAGTCAGGGTCGCGCTGTCCCGGCGCCAGAGGCAACTCCCTGGCGGCAGGGTGGGGCAGGACGGGGCTGGGGGTTGGCGGAATCCCGCTCACTCACAGGGAGCTGATGTCGCCCGGCACGATCCTGGGCACCCAGGAGGAGCCCACGCAGATGATGGACTCCTTGGTACAGCTGCAAGTGGCGGGGCAGCGCACCAGCCGCCTCACCTGCGCGCTCGGCGGCGTCAGACACGCGGTGCCCAGCAGCAGCAGCAGGAGCCCCGGCCCCGCGCCGCCCCTCCGCAGCGCCCTG